>CM061141.1:124224838-124244165 GCA_030789695.1 Scilla litardierei
CTTCATCGACAACGCCAAGTCAAATTCTACAGTTTGATCTCCGACGTTTAAGGACAATTTCCCCTTCTTTATGTCAATGAGCATGCCGTCGGTTTCCATAAAGGGTCTTGCGAGGATAATCGGAGTGTGATTATCCTTGGGCATATCCATAACCACGAAATCCACCGGCACATGCACACCGTGGACATTGACCGGCAAGTCATTGACCACACCCAACAGGTACTTCACTGATCTATCTGCAAGCTGCAAGGTCATCCCCATGGGTTCAAGTTCACCCATATTAATCCTTCTGTACAGCGATAGGGGCATCAAACTTACACTCACTCCCAAATCGACAAGTGCTCTATTTATAGATACCTCCCCTATGGAGCACGGGATAGAGAAACTTCCTGGGTCCTTGGGTTACGACAGATTTGCTCGTTGAATTAGGGTGCTACATTCTGCCGTAAGGACCACCTTTTCCTTTCTTGTCCCCCTCGTCACAAGGTCCTTAAGAAATTTCGTGTACTAGGGTATATTATCGATTGCTTCCCGAAACGGGATTTGCAGACTCAGGTCCTTCATCATCTCGAAGAACTTGACATACTTCTCATCAATTATGGATTTGGCAAGCCTATGTGGAGATGGTACTGAAGGTTTGAAAACCCTCGAGTCATCGCCCTCATTCTTCTTCTTCTCTCTAGAATCTCCGTCCGGAGTCACGGGGCTCGATGTAGAAGCTCCATTGTTGTTCATTTCCATATTCGGTTTCTTATTAACAAATGGCTCTTCATTATCTCTCTCGGCCTCCCGCACCGGAATCTTCGTCCCACTCCTCAGGACAATGGCGGAGACATTTGCTTGACCATGTGTCAAGGCTAGAGTTTGGCTTGGTCCCCTAGGGTTCACCTCCAGTTGACCCGGCAGCTGTCCTTGTACCCTCTGGAGGTTGGCCACTTGTAACCCCAGCTGGGTCACTTGATCGGCCAAGGCCTTCTGTCCAAGCTGTAGTTGTTGAGTGACATTCTCCGGATACGAAATGTACTGAGTCAGGATGTTCTCAATAGGAGATACTGACGTGCGTTTATATTTTATATATTCACACACGTCTTCTTCGTGATTTTCCATTGTTTTCTGTTGTTTTATGTCTGTTCTTTTGTGTTTTTGTATCATTTCACTTTCTTCGTGTTTCTGTGTAAATACAGGAGAATTCCAGCGTTGGGGACGTATAAAGAAGATATCATGAGTCCCCGGAGCAACGGGAGGAGTCACGCACGATCCAGAGGACCAAACGACGAAGAAATTCATATTTCAGCCCTCAACCGATTGGGTGGACAGAGCCACATGATTGGTTGATGCACGCGTATCCGACCCGGACAGGAGCTGAAGAGAAGAGCAGCTCACCCGATCGGTTCAGTGATCGGGTGAGATCGACAGAGCTCTCTGTCTATTTGAAGCTGAATTCCAACCGATCGGATGACATCTCACCCGATCGGTTCATCTAAAGCTGAAAATCAACAAACTACGACCTGGTCATGTCACCCGTTCTCCTCAGCGCCCGGTTGAAGTTTCTGAAGCCCGATGGCCAATGCGACAAGCAGCTCACCCGATCGGTTGATGTTTCAACCGATCGAGTAGCCTTTCTCCCCCTTTCACGTGCTACTGATGCATTCATTGAAGATCTACTATTATTCCAGAGGGATTTTGGGTGATCTCTTATTTTTCTAGCGTCGGCATCGTCGTTAGCTTTCCAACGATAGGTCTCATGCCCAAATCCGATTTTTCTACATTTTTCTGGAATTTTCTGAGCGCAGCTGTGTGCTGAAATGGGCTGCTGTCTGGATTTTCAGATCAACCGATCGGTTGGTGTCCGGGTGGCCGTCTGGGTGAGCCATTTTCAGTAGCTGAAGTCTTTGTTTCATTCCACCCGATGGGGTGAACTTCCACCCGATCGGGTGGGCCTGTTTTGACCGTTTTATTGGGTTTTCTAGACCCGAACCGTGGGGTTTTGTGAGGTGTTATTTGTATGAGTTTGGGGCACGACTTGGGGATCTTCTTCTCCCATTTTTTCAGTAGTTTTCCTCCCCTTTCTTGGGAGTTTTAGGTTAGGTTAGATTAGGTTTTATCTTCCAATAAATCTTGTAAAGGATTAAAGATTCAAACGCAAGATAAGTATTTCTTTCTCTAGTTTTCCATTGTTTTGTAATGTGTTTATTTTGCTTGATGGTGAACGTTTGTATGTCTTTTCTGTTGCTTGTTTTTATGTTCTTCACCATTGAGTAGTATTAATGAACCCTAATACGGGTTAGTGTAGAATTGATGCTTGGGATTTACATTTGACTTGATTGCATGGTATGTGTTCGATGAAATGTGTCAATAGGGATTCCTAGCAATCTGAGTCCAATTCGTATGGCAACACACTAGTTGTGTTGGGGATTGGGGTCCGGTGTCTTGTCCAGTCAAGATCCGCTTCAATGTATTGCTATAAATCACATTCGACCTATTTGGCCATTAGGGTTACGCGGGGGTGTTTCATTGTCATTGGCGGGAGAAAGACCGCCTCTGACCGTCGGGCCAAGGGGGAATAAACTTAGCGGTTGACTCCCTAGCCATAGCTCATGCCCCTAGCGTAGACATCAAGTCCTCACGTGTGGGAATGGCTTGGACAAAATGTTGGGAGTTATCATTGTGGCCTTAATGCTCCTGGTTGCGGAAGGTGTTAATGGACATGGGAATGCCCACCGTCTGAAACTGGGTAGACCTAGCGTACTAGGCACCGACCGGAATATCGGGCCATGGACGCTAGGTACCACCTTTTGGGGCAATGTCTCACCCTGGGTCAAGTCAAATGCCAACTGTCATGAATGCTCTAGCCCGTGTTGGCGGGGATTCATTTCGTGTCTTTTTATTTCTTTCTTTTATTTCTACACTTCCACCCACATTGTCCGCATAGCTAGACCTAGGCGAGGCTAGTAGCCATTCAAGCCATCCACCTCCTTGAGTTCGATAAACCCGCACCCTACACTAACAGTGCACTTGCGGTAAAACGACACCGCGCCCACACCGTAAACGGGGAGCCAGTCAAGTTTTTGGCGCCGTTGCCGGGGAGGCGTTCGGTTTGATATTAGCTTAGCTTGGGTTTGTTAGACTACGCAAAAAAACAAATACAATAACCAAGAAATTTTTCCCCCACATTTATATTATCTTTTTGTTATTTTCTTGTACTATTGACGCTTCTCTCTAGTTTTCTTATTTTTGTTGTCCATGTATCTTTGGTGTAACCATGTGGAGATCAAATTTCGATGCTCAGATGGGAGGATACGATCCTTATTCAGTTGTGGTTTGTGAGACTTGTGGGATGGTTGGGCACATGTATTATGATTGCCCATTTACGCTTGAGAGCCTCCCCCTACACTATGGCCAAACATTTTCCCACAACCTTAGCCCAAACACCTGTTGAGTATTGGACTCTCCACCTTGATTTTGATGATGATCAAACACAAATCATTGTGACTAACTCTTGTGATTGCAGTTAGCTATAAAGTCACCAATTAGATTCAAGAAGATCAAAAGTTACTACATGTGTTGATTCAAGTGGAGGACTTGGTAGATCAACAAAGGTGAAGTATTGGCTTGAAGAACTCAAAGGCTACTTCAAACCTCAAGCCAATGGCATCAACAAATGAATGGAGATTCAATCCAAAGAAGATTATGGAGATCGTCGCCAAAGTACTTTGTTCATCTCAAGCGATGTCCCAAGACTTCCTCAGATCGCATGATCATGTGCCTAAAGCTTCGTTGAAGCTCAAGGAGAAGTATTGGAGTCAAGGAATTCGGATTGAAGACTTGAAGACGGTTTGTCTAGTTATTTACTTTGTCTTCTAGCTTCATTTCATAGAATGTTAAGCCTTGAGTAGTACTTGCCTAGATATCTTCTTTCCTATCATATCTTAGATCTAGGATTGCCTTAGAAGCCCATTAAATCTTTCCCGAAGCTTATCGCTTCATTCTATGGCTTCATATGCATCTTAGTTGGTTCAAGTAGAAGAAACAACCGACTAGATGAAGATCTAATCGGTTGGCAATTCCTCTTGAACCGACTAACCATCCTAGTTAAATTCAGCACATTCACTGTTGGTCAATTAGTCGGTCAAAGAAGGTTCACCGACCGACTGGATGACGATCTAGTCGGTTGGAAATCCTTCTCAGACTGACTAGTTCTCCATGTATACAGCCTATTGATTTCAACTGCTTAGTCGGTCAAAGAACACTCACCGACCGACTAGTTGTCAAACTAGTCGGTTGGCAAGTCTTCTTAGACCGACTAGTTCTATATTGCCTGAACCATCTTTCTTGGATGTCATCCTGTTAGTCGGTCCATGAAGAATCACCGACCGACTAGTTGAGAAACTAATCGGTCAGTGATCCTTCTTAGACCGATTAACGGCTTCAGAAATAGAGCCGTTGGGAACTTTTTCAACACGATTTTTATTGCCTCTTTATATATAACCCTGATTCATTTGAGGCAAAAGAAGAGGTCCATTATCAAAGTTATTTCAGACCAAAGAGAAGAGATTTCTCAAGCTATTTCCAAGCTCTTTCTCTCTTGCAAGATCTCTCTCTTTCTCTTTGAAGCTCTAACTTCTTGAGAGAGATTGTCATTCTTTGAGAACTCCTCCATCTAAGAGTTTGAATCACAACCAGCAACTTCACCATATCCATCTCTTGCTAATCATCTTGGTGGTGCTAGGGTTTGTGATCTCTTCCTCCTCAAAATCCATTCTTGCACAAATTTGGTAAGTATTTCTCAAGGCATAGGATTTTGTGGTATGAAGCCATTTATTTCATCTTCAATACATTTATATTGTTGTATACTCTCGGTTGATGAGAGGTTTGGCTTGATCCCAAGTTGTGGGAGTCAAGATTTCGTTTTGCTCTCGGTTTGTGAGAGTGTGCTTAGTTCCAGGTTGTGGGACTAAGTATTTGCGTGTTCCCGGGTTGTGGGATACACGGACATCGATTGTAGGTCGATTGCACTTGTGGGGTTTCTGCAAGTGGGCTAAAGGAAATCTCTAGCGGTTTGCTAGAGTATCCGTAGGGGATCTGGGTGTTGCTGGAGTAGGGTACCGGTAACAAGTCGGGGAGACTTGGGTGGCACCGAACCAGGGTAGATTGCTTGTTAGCATTGCATTATTCCTTGGGTTGTTGATCACTTATTGTATTCCGTATTTGTTGGTTAAGTAGGGTTTTATTTGGTGTAAATTCCTTATAATTCAATAAAACACTATTCACCCCCCCTCTAGTGTTTGTTCCTCATAGCACAGGGTCACTACAATTGGTATCAAATCAAGGTTATAGCTATGGCAACCAACAACGACAACACACGAAGCCCTTTTCCTTCATATCTCTTTGGGCCCAATTATCAAATTTGGAGTGTAAAGATGAAGGCCTATATTCAATCCATCGATAAGGATTATTGGAAGCTTGTGGAGAAGCCTTTTCGTGCACCTACCACTTCCGAACATAAGTGGACAAATGAGCAAAAAGAATTTGTGAAGAAACATGATGAGGTAATGAATATCTTGCTTGATTTTTTAACTTATGATATTCTTATGCGTGTGTCCAAGGCAACAACGGCATATCAAATATGGCACATGCTAGTGGAGCAAGAAGAGTCCACCTCGGAGTGTTCTTCCTCCAATGATGAAAGAGATTCACTCATGGGCTTGATGGTACGAGAGGACGACTCTAGTGACGAATCAAGCGATTCAAGTGAAAGCGATAGCAACGATGAAGAGGTAACAATGGATGATCTTGGAATTGCTTTTGGAAAATTACTTGATAAACATCAAAAGCTTATACAGAAATATTGTGATGCTAGGAATAAGATTGCTAGTCTCACTAACACATCTACATGTAGCACCTCTAACAATGACACCATTGTTGAGACACTCGCTATTGAGAAAGCAAGTTTGCTTACTCAAAATGGCAAGTTGAGAAATGAGGTGGAATCCCTCAAATCTCAACTTGATCGTGTTTCCATTGCGGATAGTAACGATCTTGAGATTGAAAATCTTCAATCTCAAAACACTTGTTTGGGCATTTAGAATGAGAATCTCAAATCCCAAGTGCACGAGCTCACCACACATGCATCCATCTTGAATGCACGCACCTCCTATAGTGAAGCAACTATAGATTTAGTGAGGCCATCCTTTGGTGCATTCACGAGTGGTGTCTATAACAACTTGGGTAGTTCTACTACAAAGGAAACCACCACTCCTATTCCTCCCTCCTTTGGAAAGAAACCCACTTTGGGTGGACATCAAAGGAAGGGACATGCTTTCATGTACACCAATAGACGTAGGAATGCATCCACTCCTCACATTTCTAAAAATGATGGTTTTTATGCTATACACCCATGAGCACGTACAAACATTCTTTTGAGACACTCTCATGCACGTACTCATGCTCATGCACCCTCACATGCTTATGATCGCACTTCTCATCCTTATGTGCATGCTTATTCTCATGATCATCCTCATGCATACGCACCTCATATTCATCCGCATGCACCACGTAGAAATCAACCTTTTGTGCATGCAACCACTAGGAAGAGGATACCCAAAACATACACTATTTGGGGTCCGAAGAACACTAGCAATCATGCTAAGAATATGTATGTGCAATCGTATATTCACGATATTATTTTGAATGATGATTATGTTGGGAAATCACGGTCCTCTTGGACTTGGTTTCCGAAGGGTTAGTCTCCGTTGACCCTTCATTGCTTGGTACTATAAGCTTATATTCATTTTATGGTTACCAAAGCATTTGTGTTAAGAATTGATTTCCATTGCATGTTTCATTAATAGTGTGTATGTTTACATTAGAATATGGGTTACAATAATTTGAATTTAGTTTGTTAATTTTGTTGCCTAACCCATAGGATCCAAAAAGGTTTTTGGATACCTATATTATGTTCTCTAGGTTCAATCCATTTTGGGATACCAACCCTACCAACTCCTTGATTTGCAAAGATTTTCATTCAAATGGAGTTGATGGTGCTTAAAGTGATGCACCAAAGTAGGGGGAGCTTAATGGTGTAAGTATATTCTTACATTTGGTATTTTTTATTTACTTCGTCGCTCGACGATTATATTGATTAAATAGATTTGCTTGTATGAAAACATAGAATTGTTTTCCATGCACTAAATTAGATAAAGATGTTAATCTATGTCATTGTGATGATTTTGATTCCACCATAATGTATTTAATCTTGGTCATGTTATTTGTCATGCCCTTGCTCAAGGACGGTCTATCACATTATGCTTAATGTTATAAATTTTGTGATAATTGAGTTTGTTTGGGTATTTTGACACTATTTGATCACTTGTTTTTCTTTCCCAAGTGATGTCATGATTTTTGCATTGTCACTTTTCTAACACTGCTCACACTACTCTTTACAATTAGTATCTTTTGTAATCTTTTATCTCATATGCTTATTGCTTATCTTTTTATGATAATTGAGGGTGGTTGAGTTGTTGTTGGATATGTGCTCTTGCAATTGATATCTTTATTTCGATATCGAGTTTTTCAATTGGTAACTTTACATTAGAGATCTTTACAATTGGTAACTTTACAATTGATATATCTTTATGTTTTTCACTCTATTGTTGCATTTGTTGTTTCTATACCCCCCATATCTTTTTGTTAATGACAAAGGGGGAGAGAAATAAACAAAGGATGTGCTTATTAAATGTTGAGTGTTAAACATTAACTTGAATCATATAGATTTTATGTATGATCGTTCATATATGATTCAGGGGGAGCATTGGTGATTACCTTGGTTCATATTGATTACATTATATATGTATTGGTAATCATGCTCATGTTTATGATGTGTATCACCTATATGATTTGTATTATGTATGCATGTTATTTTTGGTCATTCATGCGATATATACACAACCGCATGTGATACACACACTATTAGCTGCTAATGATGCTATTGATTATTGATATTAACTTGATTGGCATCATTACAGGGGGAGTAAGTATATTTAATGCACAATTATTTGTTTCGTTTATATTTGGTTTGTCATCATCAAAAAGGGGAAGAATGTTGAGTATTGGACTCTCCACCTTGATTCTGATGATGATCAAACACAAATAATTGTGACTAACTCTTGTGATTACAGTTAGCTATAAAGTCACCAATTAGATTCAAGAAAATCAAAAGTGACTACATGTGTTGATTCAAGTGGAGGACTTGGTAGATCAACAAAGGTGAAGTATTGGCTTGAAGAACTCAAAGGCTACTTCAAACCTCAAGACAATGGCATCAACAAATGAATGGAGATTCAATCCAAAGAAGATTATGTAGATCGTCGCAAAAGTACTTTGTTCATCTCAAGCGACGTCCCAAGACTTCCTCAGATCGCGTGATCATGTGCCTAATGCTTCGTTGAAGCTCAAGGAGAAGTATTGGAGTCAAGGAATTCGGATTGAAGATTTGAAGACGGTTTGTCTAGTTATTTACTTTGTCTTCTAGCTTCATTTCATAGAATGTTAAGCCTTAAGTAGTACTTGCCTAGATATCTTCTTTCCTATCATATCTTAGATCTAGGATTGCCTTAGAAGCCCATTAAATCTTTCCCGAAGCTTATCGCTTCATTCTATGGCTTCATATGCATCTCAGTTGGTTCAAGTAGAAGAACCAACCGACTAGATGACGATCTAATCGGTTGGCAATTCCTCTTGAACCGACTTGTTGGATATGGAAGACGTTAGTACACCCTTGTAGGGGATGTACGAGGGAATACGGACCTCGAACGTCGCGTACACGAAGTCGTGCGCAAAGGGAATATGTTCCCTTACGGAGAGGATCTCTAGATTGATGGGAAAGTCGCATTATATATGCATAAGTGCATGCGACATATGGCTAATAAAGGGGTAATATCTTAAGCTTATATTGTACCATGCATATGGTACAACTTAAGCTTATAATATGCCATGTACGATGGTACACCTTAGTTAAATTGTTCCAAAGGAACAATTTACCATAAAATAACTATCTTGGGGGCTATAAATAAGACCCAAGGGTTAGCCATTTTACTAACACTTTTGCATGGCATTCATGCATGCATCTTCATTCTAGCGAAGCTCTGCCGAAATACTTCCTCTCCCTTTATCCAAGTTCTTAATCTAAAGTAGAGATTTAGATTGTGGATTTAGTAGCCTTACTCCGTTCGTGAGTAGACTCGATCCGTCGTGGCGAATCCGAAGGCGAAGTTCGTAAACTACCGTGCAGCGTACGCAAGCGTAAGTCTAAACTTCATATTATCGATCCTAACTCTGTTTTGGACATGATCCTACATTGGTATCAGAGCCATATGGGTTCGCCCCGGTCAAACCACCGCCCCGTCGAAACTATGAACGAGTCGTTGTCTTTTTCACGAATGGGTCTCCTACTATTACGGATATAGTAGGAACGCTTCGTGACGGAGAGAACGCAGCGGTTGTTCATTTCACGTTAGGGTCTCCTATCATTACGGATATGGTAGGAACTCTCCGTGACGGAAAGAACCGACCGTTCACGTAGTATGTTATTTTTCATTTTTGGCACACGGCCATTAGGAAATAACTAATTTCTCGACGAACGGGTGCTTCATCGACGAACGGGTGCTTCATCGAGGAAGATGATGGTAGTTATTTACATCGGGTAAGAGGAAATTTGGTGCATGTGCACCATGGCCAAATGGGCTATGAAGGCCATGCACCCCCCCTCCCCAAGCGGAAGGGGTTGGCTACGGCCAATAACCACCGGCGACCACCCCATCAAGGAGGAGGAATGAGTGCGGCAACCCCATTTAAAGGGGGTGGCCGGCCATGGCCAAAGGGGCCATGGCCGGCCAATGCCGAATGGCCTTGGCCATGACAGGCCATGGCCAAGCCATGGCCGGCCATGGCCAGGCCGGCAGTGGCCGGCCTTGGCCAAGCCCTGCCGGCCAGGCCGGCCCTGGCAGTGGCCAGGGCCGGCCCTTGGCAGGCCTGCCGGCCCTGGCAGAGGCCAGGGCCGGCGCCCTGGCCACTGCCAGGGCCAGGCCGGCCCTGGCAGTGGCCCGGGCCGGCGCCCTGGCCTCAGGCCAGGGCCTGGCCGAGGCCAAGGCCTGGCCCCGGCCAGGGCCTGGCCCCGGCCAGCGGCCAGGCCGCCCTGGCAGAGGCCAGGGCAGCGCCCTGGCCTCAGGCCAGGGCCTGGCCGATGCCAGGGCAGGAGCCCTGGCCCCGGCCAGCGGCCTGGCCGGCCGGCCCTTGCAGAGGCCAGGGCCTGGCCGGCCCTGGCCGAGGGGGCCAGGGCCCCTGGCCGGCCAGGGCAGAGGCCCTGGCCGGCCCTTGGCCAAGCCCCGGCCAGGGCAGAGGCCCTGGCCGTGAGAATTTTGCATTTTGAAAATTGGTCGACCAATTTTGTGTTTTTGGTCGACCAATCTGGCAGAAGGTCTGGGTCGACTGCAAACTTGCCTACTGACACATACGGGGTGACAAAAGGCATTGGCCAAACTCGAATGTGCCGATTAGCCCATACGGGGCTAACCACAGTGCCGACTAGTTCATACGGGACTAACGTTTTAATGAAGTTTTTTTTAACTTGGGCTCTACTCCTTGAAGACTAGCCATAGTGCTCTACTTCATGCGAGATTAGCTAAGTCATTGTGCTCTACTCTACGGAGATTAGCCAATGTACTTATGTAATTGTGCTCTACTCCTTGAAGATTAGCCGTAATGCTCTACTTCATGCGAGATTAGCCATGTCATTGTGCTCTACTCCACGGAGATTAGCCAATGAACTTATGACGTTGTGCTCTACTCTACGGAGATTAGCCAATGTATTTTAAATTCGTTTTGAAAAATACGTTTTCAAAAACGCTTTTCCGCTGCAAAGTACTATAAGAGTACTAACATTTGATAAAGTGAGGGAGAAATATCGAAAGTTACTCTAGATGGTGATTGGAAACATAGTGACCTTTCCGATTCTAGAGTAACATCTTCAATATTTTTCGAAAGTAACTTATCAAATACTCGTTTTCCGCTGCTAGTACTATAAGAGTACTATTGTTTGATAAGTGATGGGGGAATATTGAAGGTTGTTCTAGATGGTGATTGGAATCATAGAGACCTTTTCGATTCTAGAACAACATCTTCAATATTTTTCGAAAGTAACTTATCAAATATAATATAATTCCAAGTGGGATTTGAATTTTTAGAACTATCCAAATGGGATACTCTATTATCATTTCAAGTGGGAGTTATATTTTAAGAATTTTTATGCAATGTTTTGATCGAACCTTCTGTTTTGTGTTTTTTGCAGCATTTTAAAAGTAAAATGTCTTCCGCTTCAAAAGATATCGTCGCTGAGTTAAACAAAGGTGAAAAACTCAACGGCGATAATTACAAACTTTGGTCCATTAAGATACAATACGTTTTAGAGGAGCAAGAAGTGCTCGAAACCCTAAAGAACGTAATGATTGAACCCGAGTTGGGCACTACGGCCCAATACAGACGAGACAAGGAAGCTTTTGATGCTTGGTCTCGGAAGAATAAGATAGCGTGCATTACGTTATTAAGCAGTATGGCTGATGACATAATGCGCATCTTCCGAGAATATGACCTAGCCATGGACATATGGTCCAAGCTAGAAGAGAAGTTCGGTGGCACATCGGTGTCCAAACTTCGCGCCTTAACTATAAGGTTCGATTCATATAAGAAATGTCCAGATCATTCCATGGGGAAACATCTGCGACATATGGCGAACCTTATCTCAGAGTTAAAGGACGCAGGTCATGTGCTCACTGATGAGCAACAAATCCAAGCAGTCATACGTTCCCTACCAAATGGGTGGGATCAGATGAAGATGCATCTCACTCATAATGAGAGCATCAAGACCTTCAACGATGTTTCCAAGCACCTCGAATTAGAGGAAGATCGGCTTGCGGCTGCCAAGCCAAGTGCAGAAGTGCACATGGTTGCTAGTTCCTCACACGGGGGAAAGAAACGTAAAGATCGTTCGAAGTCTTCTAATGAACGTAATAAGCAACCTGAGTCTACCAAGGAACCCAAACATAAGGGTGGGCACAAGAAATGGCACAAGAAGAAATACTTGAAAAGGATCAAGTGCTTCAAGTGCAACAAGCTCGGACACTATGCTCGTTCGTGTACGAGTGGAAGTGACGAGGTAACTTGTAATACTAGTTACATATGTGTTTCTAGTTCACTATTTCTTGTGGAATCTAATCCATTTTGGGATAATTGATTCAGGTTCCACCGACCACATAGCAAAGGACAGACGGTCCTTCGTGGAGTATCACCGGATACCCCAAGGAATGAAGTGGATCAATGTAGGAAACAACACACGTGTTGAAGTGAAAGGCGTTGGGACTCGCAAGCTAGTCTTGGACAACGGCCGCACTCTCCTACTTCATGATGTTCTCTTCATTCCATATATTCAAAGGAATATTAAAACTGTGGTCAATTTAATGGGTCTTGGTTATAGTTGGTTCCTTCATGATTGTAATATGGACCTATTTTGTAATAATTCCTTTATTGGTACTGGTTTGTATTTCAAAGGATTTATTGTAATAAGTACAATGTATGATTTCTCGTGTAATGAAAATTTCCTTGTGACAAATTCTTTGACTAATGAGTCTAATGTAATTTGTTGGCACACAAGGCTTGGTCATATTGGACCAATGCATATGGATAGATTTGCCAAACGTGGCCTTCTATCAAATGTTTCAAAGGTTGAAATGTCGACCTGCGAACATTGCCTTGTGGGGAAATCTTGTCGCAAGCCGTTTGGAACCGGCACAAGGGCCGAGGTTCCATTACAGCTTATCCATTCGGACATATGAGGTCCGATGAATGTCAAGACAAGACGCGGAAAGTCCTATTTCATCACTTTTATTGATGATTTCACCCGATTCGGACATATCTATTTGATATCCCACAAAAGTGAAGCTTTGGCTTGCTTTAAACACTATATGAGTTTAGTGGAGAATCAATTAGATAGCAAGGTTAAGATCTTGCGAACCGATAGGGGCGGTGAATATCAATCAACAAGTTTTAAGGAACTTTGTGATGAAAAAGGCATAGTACATCAGGTAACTATGCCTTATACTCCTCAACAAAACGGTGTTGCAGAAAGGAGAAATAGGACTTTAATGGAAATGGTCCGTTCAATGATGGCGCATGCTAACTTACCAATCACCTTTTGGGGTGATGCATTATTGACAGCCGCTTTCATTTTAAACCGCGTACCCTCGAAATCAGTTAGCTCCACTCCTTATGAGTTGTGGAACCAAAGGTCTCCTGACTTAAACATTTTGAAACCTTGGGGTTGTGCATTCTACGCACATATTTCCTCCCATAAGTATGGCAAAATTCGGCCAAGGGGAAGGAAATGTATCTTTATACGATACGCAGAAAACTCCAAAGGTTATGTTTTTGTTAGTCAGGAAGACAATGGTGGGCTAATTGAGTTTGAGTCGAGGGATGTCACTTTCTTGGAAAACGAGTTTCCAAGACAGGGCGAGATAAGTCAGGACTTATCTCTATTTGAGATTTATGATCAAGAAGGATTACCTCATTCGAGTGGGAGAATTCTTGGTGAAAACGAAAATACGTTTCAACCTTCACCAATGGATTATACGAATGACGATTATCCTATTCCATACGGGAATAATGATCCAAGTGGGAGCAATTCTAACGACATTCCAAGTGGGAGTGATATTAGAATTGATCTAAATTCGAGTCAACAATGACTTGAAGAATCTCAAATACAACGTCGTAGTCGTACAAGGTTGGCTCCTCTAAGATTTGAGGATGAATTTCTGCAAACCTTTATGACTTTACTACAAGATGATGACGAGCCTGCTACTTTCAAACAGGCCGCATCATGCCCTGCAAAAAGACAAATGGATGGAAGCGATGAAGGAGGAATTGAAATCCATGAAAGTTAACCAAGTCTGGGACTTAGTTAACTTACCCAGAGGACATAGAGCAATTGGGAACAAATGGGTTCTCAAGATCAAGCATAAGGCTGATGTCTCTATAGATAGATATAAAGCTCGCCTTGTCGCGAAAGGTTTTACGCAACGGGAAGGGATAGACTACGAAGAGACCTTCTCACCTGTTGTGCGTTTTACCTCGATTCGCCTGATTCTGGCAATGGTAGCTTGCTTATACCTCGAATTACATCAAATGGATGTAAAGACTGCCTTTCTCAATGGAGAATTGGATGAGGAGATCTATATGGAACAACCAACAGGGTTTGTAAAAGAAGGAAACGAACATAAGGTTTGTAAACTTCATAAGTCCATATATGATCTTAAACAATCCTCGAGGCAATGGTATATACGATTTCATAAAGTTATCAAATGGTTTTACCATGCTTGATGAAGATAACTGAGTATATATCAAGAGGATTAAAAGCAAGTATATTATCATGTCTCTATATGTAGATGACATTTTAATAGCCGGAAATGACAAGGGCTTTGTGATGGATATCAAGGCTTGGCTTTCATCAGTTTTTGAGATGAAAGACATGGGAGAAGCCGCATATATCCTTGGAGTTAAGATTTCAAGGAATCGTTCGAAGAAACTTCTTTCTCTTTCACAGGAGACTTATATAAAGAAGGTTCCAGAACGATTTAATATGCAGGACTGCAAGTCCATTGATATTCATATAAGCATATGCGATAATTTATATCTGGTATCGTGTCCAAAGAACCAAAAGGAAAAGGAAATTATGGAAAAAGTTCCATATTCCAGTGCAGTTGATAGTCTTATGTACGCTATGGTGTGTACGAGACCGGACATCTGTTTTGCCGTTGGAAATGGTAAGCTGTTACCAATCCAATACATGGCAAGTACACTGGAAAGCGGTTAAGAGGATAATGTGTCTTGTAAGATCAAACACATTGATATCCGATACGAATTTGCAAAAGACTATGATAAAACCAAGAAGGTAGACATAAGGTACATATCTACGCATGAGATGATAGCGGATCCGCTTACGAAGGCGATCCCCAGAAATTTGTTTTACAAACACTTATCATCTCAAGGATTGCGTAAGAGCTGAGTTGTACCAATGTAAATTCCCATGTCTGTAAATGATCAAAATTAATAAAAGAATAAGTTCTTTTTCCAACATTGCATATGAATTTCTTAAGAAATGTTTGTGTACATTTTTTGAAATCTCAGCTGAATTGTGTGTATGTCGGACAGATTAAGGTTAGCTCTCTCACATGAGCAACCGCCTTATCTTATCAGATGGATAAGATAGAGATGAGACTAGTTTAAAGTCAAAATCATTAGACGAATGATTTAGAGTCATGACTTAAACAAGATAGTCGAATGAAAGATCTGCATCATATGGATGCTTACAAAAGATCCGAGATCTGTATCACAAGGATATTTAAAAAGGATCTCATAGGATTTTTTAAATCCTATCTGTCTTATGCAGGATGAGAGTCCGGAATATTTCATGGGTAGTAAAAGGGACTCAAAAGATAGGCACTGTGGTGTCTGATCTTTCATCCGTACAACATCATTAAGACATACTCTCCCTGGGAAAGGAGTGATGTTGTAATACGTGTTCATACCACGTATGCATTTCGACCATTGAGTTAGTAGCAATAGTGTTTGCTATTATGTGAGACTCAAAGGCCATATGGGCCTTAACTCTTATCCTCAAGGACTCCAATTGGTTCCTTTAGATTTGACGAGATGATCGTTATCTTAGCGTGTTACTTATGGGCTATGATAATTCGGCTCGGCGGGGCACGTTAGAAAAGCGAGTCTAGTCAAGATCAGAAGGTTCGCAAGAAGAGGAAGATTGATTTCATATTCACATTTGGACTTTAATGATTCAAAGCTGGCCAGCCAATTGTGATCCAGATGGGATTCAATTGTTGAATATAAAGTATAAGAAATGTGAAGAAATAATCTACGGTAAAGCATGCGTTGAACTACTCAACTTTGCACCTTCGAGGTCGTTGTGTATCTCTAACAAGTGCACAACAACAGACTCTACGCGCATGACGGTCGCACGGTCTATTTCTCGGTATGATAGATGAAAGAACTAAGAGAAAGACGTTCTCTTACAATCCCCTCAAGTGTGAGTGGGAGATGTTGGATATGGAAGACGTTAGTACACCCTTGTAGGGGATGTACGAGGGAATACGGACCTCGAACGTCGCGTACACGAAGTCGTGCGCAAAGGGAATATGTTCCCTTACGGAGAGGATCTCTAGATTGATGGGAAAGTCGCATTATATATGCATAAGTGCATGCGACATATGGCTAATAAAGGGGTAATATCTTAAGCTTATATTGTACCATGCATATGGTACAACTTAAGCTTATAATATGCCATGTACGATGGTACACCTTAGTTAAATTGTTCCAAAGGAACAATTTACCCTAAAATAACTATCTTGGGGGCTATAAATAAGACCCAAGGGTTAGCCATTTTACTAACACTTTTGCATGGCATTCATGCATGCATCTTCATTCTAGCGAAGCTCTGCCGAAATACTTCCTCTCCCTTTATCCAAGTTCTTAATCTAAAGTAGAGATTTAGATTGTGGATTTAGTAGACTTACTCCGTTCGTGAGTAGACTCGATCCGTCGTGGCGAATCCGAAGGCGAAGTTCGTAGACTACCGTGCAGCGTACGCAAGCGTAAGTCTAAACTTCATATTATCGATCCTAACTCTGTTTTGGACAGGATCCTACACGACTAACCATCCTAGTTAAATTCAGCACATTCACTGTTGGTCAATTAGTCGGTCAAAGAAGGTTCACCGACCGACTGGATGACGATCTAGTCGGTTGGAAATCCTTCTCAGACCGACTAGTTCTCCATGTATACAGCCTATTGATTTCAACTGCTTAGTCGGTCAAAGAACACTCATCGACCGACTAGTTGTCAAACTAGTCGGTTGGCAAGTCTTCTTAGACCGACTAGTTCTATATTGCCTGAACCATCTTTCTTGGATGTCATCCTCTTAGTCGGTCCATGAAGAATCACCGACCGACTAGTTAAGAAACTAATCGGTCAATGATCCTTCTTAGACCGATTAACGGCTTCAGAAATAGAGCCTTGGGGAACTTTTTCAACACGATTTTTCTTTCCTCTTTAAATATAACCTTGATTCCTTTGAGGGAAAAGAAGAGGTCCATTATCAAAGTTATTTCAGACCAAAGAGAAGAGATTTCTCAAGCTATTTCCAAGCTCTTTCTCTCTTGCAAGATCTCTCTCTTTCTCTTTGAAGCTCTAACTTCTTGAGAGAGATTGTCATTCTTTGAGAACTCCTCCATCTAAGAGTTTGCATCACAACTAGCAACTTCACCATAGACATCTCTTGCTAATCATCTTGGTGGTGCTAGGGTTTGTGATCTCTTCCTTCTCAAAATCCATTCTTGCCCAAATTTGGTAAGTATTTCTCAAGGCATAGGATTTTGTGGTAAGAAGCTATTTATTTCATCTTCAATACATTTATATTGTTGTATACTCTCGGTTGATGAGAGGTTTGGCTTGATCCCAAGTTGTGGGAGTCAAGATTTCGTTTTGCTCTCGGTTTGTGAGAGTGTGCTTAGTTCCAGGTTGTGGGACTAAGGCCCTTGCGTGTTTCCGGGTTGTGGGATACACGGACATCGATTGTAGGTCGATTTCACTTGTGGGGTTTCCGCAAGTGGGCTAAAGGAAATCTTTAGCGGTTTGCTAGAGTATCCGGAGGAGATCTGGGTGTTGCTAGAGTAGGGCACCGGTAACAAGTCGGGGAGACTTGGGTGGCACCGAACCAGGGTAGATTGCTTGTTAGCATTGCATTATTCATTGGGTTGTTGATCACTTATTGTATTCCGCATTTGTTGGTTAAGTAGGGTTTTATTTGGCGTAAATTCCTTATAATTCTATAAAACACTATTCACCCCCACTCTAGTGTTTGTTCCTCATAGCACAGGGTCACTACAACACCTCCCATCCATTTCCTCAACCTTATTTCCCTCCACCAACGCAAGAAGAATCAAGCCTCGTGTCTCTCCTTGAAAGTGCCATGTTTAACCAAGGCCAAATATTACAAAGCTTTATGGTACCAATCACCGAGCCTACACCAAGGAGAGGGGATGAAGGAGAGGATATACCCACTTCCATGGTTGAGACCACCATCTCATCGGCCACCATAGACACATCTCATGCCGAACCCCATTTTTCCAACACTACCACTTGGATGACGAAGCATTTTTTTGATGATGGTAGTGAGGATGTGGTGATTTCTATAGGATCTGTGGGAGAGACTTCTCGTCTTGATTTGGATACCCCACATGAGTCTTTTGAGAGCACCGAAGAGTTTACAGAGATTATGCATACCTGCGAGGAGGATGTGCGTGAGGACGAGGACACCACGACCACATACGAGGGGTCCGCTCTATATCCACCTCCACAGCCATCTCTGTCTCAGCTTCTTCCTTGGTCTGTGGTCAACCACGAGGATGTCATTCAGGACATCGGGCAGATGGTGGAGTATGAGCATATCGCCGAGGAGAATGTGCATGAGGGCTTGGATACGATGGTCCACTCCATGGAGCCCGAGTCACATCTACCTTTACCGTTGCTCTCCACTTCTTCTACGGCTGAGCATCTACTTGAGCATATTGCCCCTATTCAGGGAGATTTTCATACTCACTCTCACTCCACTTTTGAGTCTCGCTTTTCACTTCCTATTTCTTTAGACTCATATATATTTGACACACCATATCTCTCGCAGGACACATGATCTACTTCCCTTGAGGTATGCTGCGGTGTGTCACCACCTGGAGAGCCACTTCTCATGGAGAGCGAGGATTTTGTCGTCGCTAGTACAGAGGACAGCGACCCATTCTCAGGGAGTATTCGGCCACCTTTTATTATTTTTCCATCTTATGTTGACGATTATCTCTGGGATACATTTATTTTGCGAAATAATTTCTTGCCATGGACTAATGCACCTCGTCCTTTGCAGGTCATAGGTGGACACCTACGAGGGATGCTTGGAGGTGCATTACTCAGGTCCATTGGCACACGTGGCACAGCACTTCTGGCGGTGCCACAGAAAGAGCAGTTAGAGCAGTTACCTGCCCCACTCCAGATCTTGGATCCGCCTATGCTTAGGTGTATCCTGATCCAGTAGTGTAAAAATTTACCGCTTTTTAGTTTAGATTTGAATAATATCGTCTCCTCTCATTAGCGAGGGGAGCGTATCTAGGGTTTGCTTTTGCATCATAATAACCCTTCATGTCGTGCCCTTTTATCA
>CM061141.1:124244665-124263665 GCA_030789695.1 Scilla litardierei
TATGTGTGTAATTTGTATGCGTGTATTTATATGTATGAGACTATAGGACGTATGTGTAAGTGTATGAATATGAGCATGCATTGTTTTTATAGTGTATGTATGTCTGAGGTAGAGTAATCTTAGTCCGCTCATTCATAAGTTGGCCCTATCCATGGAAGTCAGATGACATACTTGATTTTAAGGTGGGTAGATTGTTGTGGCCCTAGTGCCGTGTAAGTAGGACATGTCCATTTTTGTGTACGGTGTAATATATGGTGTGCATATAAGCGTAGAGTGATTATACTATTGTGGTATTATTTGATTGAATATGAATGTGCTAGTATTGAGTGATGTGTCTATATGACGTGTAAAACAACATAATTATGCAGTGTGATTGTATACATATGGTAGGGTACTGTGTATTAGTGATAATGTGGGTGTGCAAGGTGATGGCACACTTGCAGTTAATAAGTTGATATGGGTGTGTATGATAGTACTTGCCTTAATTAAAAACGTATTTTGTTATGGCCTGGTATTAAATTGTGTTATGTTAAGTTATGGTATATTAGTAATAATGTTGTTATGAATTAGTGATGAGTGTATGAGTGTTATTATTATTACTAGCATGGTTGTTAATTGGTATTTCTAATAGTGATACTACTATTGTTATTATTATTAGTGATAGTAATATTGATTGATCGTTTACACATGACCGCGTAGCTGTTATTTATGAGTAGGGGGTGAGCATAGTAGAGAGTGTAGTGCGTGTATATTGGAAGAGAAAGTGTGTGAGCACCGCCTTCACTTATTTCCCCGCATCTCGATTGATAAGAATTCCGAGGACGGAATTTTTCTTTAGGTGGGTAGAATGTAATGGCCGGTATTTTATAATATGTATTTTTGCACGTATTTAATCGTGTATTGCGCCTTTCTGTATCTGTACTTAAGTACGTATTCGCACTACGTATTACTAAGATGAGTATTCGTCCAACGTACGTATTTAATTGGCTATAATTATATTTAACTCTACTATCGTAAAATTTCAAATGAATAACAATGTCAAAATATTGAATTCAAATTCTTTCCTTTTTATCATGTGAGACTTTTTACCCATTATAATTAGCTATTAATCTCACTCCTAAATTATAATTAAACCATTGTATTTTCCATTTCTCCTCATTTTAATACCCTCCCTTATTTAATCAAATCCTTCCATTTTTATCTATAAACCCTACTTTCCATACAACCCTAGACACCACTTTTCTTATGGATTTCCTTTTTATTTTCGTTGCAAGCATTTTATTTTCCAGGGCTCATTCATGTACATTTCCTATATTAGAACACTACGATGTTAACTAGGCCTAACTTAGAATCCCAGGCTTTCAATCAACCCTCACCCTAGCTCTCCAACTCAGCCGCACAAAAGAAATATAAACCCTATTTTCCCACGTGCTACTCCTCTCCTCTACTCTATTTAACGAAGGAACCTAGGGCTTTCTTTTATTTTCAGCCACCACCCTCACTAGATACCTAACCCTAGCTCTACCTTCTCTCACCGCGACTCCCCCTCGAGCTCTCTCCAACCCGACGGCTGACAGCTTTCCTCCAAACCCTCCACGTCGCAGCCTCCTTTCTGATGCCAACGAGCTCACGCCGTGCGTCACTCCCCTCGCCACGCCCACACGGCTGCCGCACGTCGTTGTTCTCTCCTCCTCGACGAGAAACCGTCGCACGCCGCCCCGAACGTCGCCTGGCAGCCTTGCTGCTACCCTTCCTCCCGTTCAAACGGCCACGCCTAGGCCCCTGCTCCTTCTCAGGCCTACTTCAACCACCTGAGACCTATCTCAATTGTCGCTCCGCCTTGTCTGCCCTAGACCCACCACACGTGCCGCCTGCCATGAAACCCCACGAAGCAACCGCAGCCTCCGGCTGCCATCACTCGCCGTTGTTCCCCTCGTCGTTGCCCATACCCCCGACGGCCAGAACCACCCTACAAAACTCCCTGCACCACCAGCTACCACGCTAACTGCCCTGTGCTGCCGTGCACTGCCCATTGCCACCTTGTCGTGCCGAGCTCTTCCCTTGAGCTCTCCACTGTAAAAGAAATGGAAGACTTAAAAGAAAGAATAATGCAAGTTGCTAAGTTGCTCTTCTTTTATGAGCCATGCTTTCTTGGAACAGTAATCCTCTATGGGTACGCTTAGGCTAATACAGATGTAGAGTACTGAGTAATACAACCTATGTTTTTATAATCAGTATCCTATCTTATCTAGATTTTATGTTATATAATCAGTAGTACTGTTATAGGCATAAGCTGATATTTATATATATTATAAACAATGCATTATGAAGTTCTATAAACCGTATATTATAATATATGTTACTAATACAGAAGTTATACATATTGATGAATCGAATGTTTAATTACATATCAACAGTATATATATACACACACATACACACACACACACACACACACACACATATACATATACATATATATACATTATACTAATTAAACAATGTGGAATAAGTTAAGGTTAATATTAATATATTTAGTTAATTTCCTTAGCTTAATGTTTTATAAACTCTTGACGCAGATAAATCACACTCCTCGTTACAAACACCTGAACACCCGAAACTGTCAAATCAGGCAAGTGCGCGAATTTATACAAATTATTGAAGCATTAATGTTTAATTGCATCTCTCTGTGTGCACGTGTGTGGACCCCTAATAAGTAACCTGATAATGCCATGTGAACGACACGAAATACTAAAATAGACTTGATTGATGAATTGCATTGCACAACCTACGGGTGATAGGGCACTCTCCAAGACAGAGAGAGTGAACCCTTGTACGGATACACACCCTGGCGGGGAATAAGGCACTCATCTAGCAGAGTGAGTGATCCTTTAACCTAGTAGGGAATAAGGCACCCTCTTAGTAGAGAGGGTGATCCTTTGTCCATATAAGCTAGCAGCGAATAAGGCACTCACCAAGATAGAAAGAGTGATCTTTTGTCCAGACTTATCTTGTGTACTTGGATTGGGGTAGGGTTGAGCGTGCGCACGGTTTAGAGGGTTTGATCCCCCTCAAACTGTAAGGCGTGAACCCTCTTGACACACACCGTCTTGTCTTGTCTTGTTTTGTCTAGTAACCGTTAGCACACGCTACGTCCATTGTCATGCCACGTTTACCTTCTTGTACTGTCTTTTACTTTCCTACCATGTCTATATAAAATTGACATGCCCATTAATTCACATTTAAAATGTTTAGAACTGCCATGCTAGAAGTATCTTACTTTCCCATGCTTGAATTGCCATGTTTAATGCTGCTGACACCTCGTATAAAATCACTAATGCTTCATAACTTATTATTATTCGCATACTTTGCCTTGGGCCTTCTTACTTTTACTTGCAGGCCGTTGCTGACATAGATTCATGTTTTTGGAATGTATGTCAGGTCACGAGACAGGTTGCTAAGAGGACTTGTTGGAGATGCCTGACTTAAAGAGCCTGTTGTTCGCTGTATACGCTGAGTTACTCCCAGTAGGGGGCTAGAGAGTAGCATGTTGCTGCATACCTAGTTTTGCTTTAGTACCATGTTATAGGGTTTACTTCCTCTTTTGTAGTTCTTTTGGCCATGCTGAGGCCCTGATGTATTATTTCATGTACGAACTCTGGATATGGCTTAAATTTTAATGAAATGTTATTCTTATTGTTCTGAAATGCTTGCAAGAACCTGTACGTGTGTTATCACAGACGCTTAGTGGGCTCAAGCTTCACAGCTCCAGCCTATGCAGACCTTCGTCTCGTTCTCGCTTCCTTCGTTTTGGGAAGCGGGACGTGACATGTGGAGGGCACTTCTCAGGTAACAAAATGAGCTTACAATGGGGTTTCTATTGGCCATACATGTTTAAAGACACTCATGCATATTATAAATCTTGTTGTACCTGCCAAGAAGTAAGAACAATGACTAGAAGAAATATGATGCCATTAAACCACATTTTTACAGATAGAACTATTTGATTGTTGGTGTATTGATTTCCTGGGTCCTTTTCCACCATCATTTGGTTATTTTATATATTAATAGCAATTGATTATGTATCTAAATGTGTGGAAGCTATTCCTTACAGGACCAACAACACTCCCGTTGTGCTGAATTTCTTGAAAGGGAACATCTTTGTGAGATTTAGGGTACCAAAGGCTATTGTGAGCGATGGAGGATCACATTTTTGTAACCACTTGTTTGCAAAGTTAAGGAAGAAATTTGGGGTCACTCACAAGGATCTACTCCTTATCAGCCATAAACAAACAGTCAAGCAGAGCTTGCAAATAGAGAGATCAAGGGAATCCTCCAAAAGACGGTAAATCCACTAAAGAAGGATTGGAGCATGTGTTTGCATGAAGCTTTGTGGGCCTACAGGAGGGCCTACAAAAATATTATAAGAACGTATTCTTACCACTTAGTCTTTGGAAAATTTTGCCATCTTCCCGTAGAGATAGAGCATAAATCATATTGGGCGATAAAACATTTCAATACTAATTTTGAATATGCTCTTGATGCTCGCAGGTTGCAATTGGTGGAGCTTGAGGAATTGCAACGAGACGTGTATACCAACGCTAAATTGGCCAAAGAAAGAATGAAGACCGTGCACGATATGATGATCTTGAGGAGAGAATTCACGCTAGGACAAAAATTCCTCCTCTACAACTCGAGGCTTCATTTATTTCCAGGAAAGCTTCGCTCTATATGGTTCGGCCCGTACATCATTAAAGACGTATTTTCACATGGCATCGTACTAGTGACCAATCATAGGGACGGAACGGAGTTCAAGGTGAACGGCGAAAGATTAAAGCATTATCACGAGTCATGGACGAAGTATGCAAGCAACATACATCTTAGCGACCCACCCTCGGGTGGCACATAAATGGGTGTGTTCTTTCATATTCATAGCTTTGATAGTATTAGTAATACTAGTGTGTGTGTGTGTGTGCGCGCGCGTGTGTGTGTATACCTCTGGTTTTTCTTTGCATGTTTTCTTTGCTAATAATTCTATTACTCTCCCTTATATTAAGGAAAATGTAGATTTTAAGGTGGTGGGAGGGAGTAGAAGTTTTGATATGAATGAATTTTGATTGCATTTGATTGCATTTTTTTCTTTCTTCATATTTCTCTTTTAAAAAAATTCAAAATTTTTCATAACTATGCATACTCATATATAGATTAAATGTGGAGAGTTGGGGTTTTCACCAATTTTATTTGTTTAGCCTCGTGATGTGAACACTTCTTAAAAATCTTGAATGAAACACTCATATTTTTGAATAAGATCATAGCTTGGTTAAGAGTATCTTTCCTACACACTGAAATACACTTTACATGACTCTTATGATTTTTGCTCATGTACATATGATAGCTTCCTTATGTAGCCCATATTTAGTCCTATGCATCTAATTGGCGTGCATGGATCAACTTTGAATTAATTGACTTGATTAGGAACTAAACCAAAAAGAGGTTGGTGACACACACACACACACACACACACACACACACACACACACACACACACACACACACACAAGTTCATCATGATGATTAGTTGAGGATCTTGCTTACACATACCCCCGCACATTTAAAAATGTATATAGAAAATAAAGTGCACTGTTCTTCAAACTTTCGTTTAGTAGCAGAATTCCCATGCCTTAAGAAGCATTGGGAGTTTGCGTTGAGAAACGGAATATGGAGGAGTGCATAATAAAAATAAATGGACTTAAATGATTCGAGCCGCTAAGTTCGAGGGGTCACTCTTAGCCTAATACCTAAGAGTATCCGGTCTATGATCTATTGACCAAAAGCACGCTATATGAATCAATTTAAGCTCCAAAACGCAAAGAAAAAAACAAAAGTGAAGAATGAGAATAATGTATGGCATGTGTTAAGTGGGTTCAAAACTATGAACCTTTGATGAAGATATGGACATGGTAGCTAACCCTTGTAGGATTTAGCAACTTAAGATAGTTAATTATTCGAAGTTTACACAAGTGTATGACACATGGTTGTATAGTGCTCGACATGTGTGAATTGAGATGATATCATGAGTGTTGAGCCAAGCCATAGGAATTCCTGTAAATTGCTAGAATTAGTTAGGAGATGATAAGCTTGACCTGCACTATGGTATTTGGATGGGATATGATGTGTTTACTAAATTTATATATGTGTTCGCATGTTTTGCTAGGGACTAGCAAAATACTAGTTGTGATGTGTGATTTCGGGTGGATTGTGTGTATTTTGTGCCCCTAACTACTTACATTTTGTACATAATCGTGCTCAACATAGCTCTAACCCATATATTTTAGTCGGGACATATCATGCATAAAATGATGTTCCCAAGGCCTAAATATACATTAATTATTTTTATGTGATTTTCCTAGACTCAAACAACTAAAGAAAGCCATAACACGATCATGTGTTACACTCCGCACAACTGTATGGAGTGTAACAACTGCATACCATCTAAGAAGCGGCTTACACGGTCGTGTGCGCCATCGCACATGACCATGTAATGAGGCGGCCAAGTAAAGACAATAGAGTACACTGTCAGGTGACATGACTGTGTAGAAATGTTGCCCCAGCCATAGTAATTTCCACGTGTCAACCATCGATATAAACATGTCAAGCTATAAGTAGATTGGACAAATACTCAGGACTTCTGGAGATTACAGTTAAACAATCGTCTCAAAATTCTACACAACCAGGTCAATTTGAAGTTGAAGGAAAAAGTTGGAGTAAAAGATGGTGACACGACCGTGTATAAACTCAACATGGTCATGCCAACATCGTGTTCTCATTCCCAGCGTCGACTTTTTGGGGTGAATCTCTGAATCTGTTTTGGGTTTTTACAACCCAATCTAAACCCACGCTTTACAGGAGTGAGCTCAAGTGTTGATCTAACAATGGATGGCATGGATTCAACTGGGAGAGTGTATATAACCCTATTGTTAGAGAGATTAGGGGATTTTCATTGATAATCTTGTAATTAGTTAGGAGCATTTTTCCTTTTGCATATGGAAGAATAAAGAGGAGATTTCTGATCTGAGGCTTTGTAACTCGAGATTTGGTGACACAATCACAAACTCTCTTTTTACTACTGATAATCTTACTGATTTGGACGATTGAAATGATGTTTTCTTGGATAAAATCTATTGTTTCTTCTACCATGCTAGGCTAGATTATTGTACCGTGTGGTATGATAAAATTTGGGCAGTGTTTAGCTTAGATCCATGATTTCTTTTTGCATTTGATTTATTTATGGATTGGACGATGAATATCTACTCAACTTCCCTTTTCATGAGTGCCATTCTTGAAAACACTTAGCACACACATTAAATTGTTCACACACGTTTGTTATCATCAAACACGAAGTCATCGATCATTGTATCCAACAACACGTTGTATCCAACACAACTTTCCACTCATTTTGATCCACATGATTAAGGTTAGGGGTAGGGTCATCCCATAAGAATTGATCTTTATAAAATTCATTATCCAACTATAACCTCATTAGGAATTGTGCTCAATACCCACAAGGGAATTGGTTGTTGGTGTTAACCCACAAGGCTTAACATTGGATTATGTCATAGCATTGAAAATCATGACTTGCTAAGTGAACACCTTAATTGAACTCACATCACATCACACACACACACACACACGCACGCACATCTACTCTTGATTTCTCGACGTTTTATTCCCATAATTAATTTTAGGTTAATTCATATAGCTTGATCACTCCACCAAACAATTCAACCACCTCTAGGAAGTGGAAATTCTCTCATCGATTATTTGCTTTTTACTGATTTTTAGTTGTGCTTTGTGCTTCAGTCTCCTCGTTGAATACGACTCTGGACTCACCAGAATTACTACTTATTAGACCTCCTGCACTTGGGAGTGCAACATTTTGAGGTAATCACGTCATGGCCCATTCTCAAAAATACCTAGGAAACACGAAACTTTCCCAAAAGCCTCTAGAGAATGGAAAGTGACAAGGCTGCCGCAATATTTAGACCCAAGGATTTGACCCCTTAACTACAAATACTATCCAGCGTAAATGTGATATGATAATATAAATCTTGCATGCCACTACAAATGCTGGGAATACAGATGATAGATAAATGAAATAATTGCACATGCTCTAATACAAAGATTACAAAGTCATACACACACACGTTTCAAAAAAATACATCTGACAGTTACACGAAGGTTGCAAGTGAAAACCGAGAAAAAACTAAATACATCAGAATTTAGATAAAATTAAAAGGGACTACAACCCAAAAGTACAACTCACTCCCTATAAACAATATGAAGAAATACTCTAATCTTGTACAGCCTCCTGGAGAAAAGATATTCTGAAGTCTCTGGCTTTAGACCTGGAAAAATGGGGTGGACAAGAAAAATGGGGTGTGCCAAGTAGGAAAAACACAGTTTGAGATATGGAATATTATATTTAATATTGTGTCATACTATTATGGCATCAAGCATCATGAGAGTAATAAAAAGCAATTCTAGATAAAATTTTATTCCTAAGCAGAAATGATAATATGTAACGATCTCAGGTATGAAATATGCCAATGATTATTACATCCTCATTACATCATTATTCATCTAATATTCAGAACTGATATACTTGTAAGGCTAAGATGGTTTCCATGGAATCAAGAGGTGGCCTCTCATAGATTCTAGAGGTTGCTTCCCATGTATTCAAGAGGTGACCCTTGGCATTTTCGTAGCACTTTGTTCCATATAGCACTAAGCTCCATGTGGCACTTTGGTGCATTAGTTACCATCCTTACATTACAAATATATTGTAGGATCTGAAACTATTTGGAGAAAGACTAGAGGTGTTGGATACGACGATCTGTGACTTCGTGTTTGATAGTAACAAACCTGTGTAACTATTTTTGATGTGTTCGTTAAGGGTTTCCAAGGATAGAACACAGAGAAGAATGTGATGGCAAAGTTGCAAATTGAAAGGAATGGCAGTGATGTGAATTCGTGCAAAAATTGAGGAGAAGGCAAACTTGTGAATAAGCTATTTGGACTTGGTCAATATGGAGGGATAAGGAGTTATTTTTAAATTGAGAATCGAATCAAAACAAAATCAATTTGGACAAATTCAAATCCCAATCAAATCCTATAATTGAGTGTTTTGATTTGACTAATACCCATACCTATAAATATACCCCCCCCCCCAAAAAAAAGAGAGAGGATGCATGCGGCCACAAAGAAACCCCTAGCCCTCAAGATCTCCTAGCCGCAGCCCTCATCAAGAAATTCTATCCATTACCGCATGTTTTTCCACAAAAGCAAAGCTGTCATCTTGCTGCAAACACTCTCAAGCATCAACTCCAAAGCCATACTCCTTTAGCCATCATCCTCCTTGCTGCCATGGAGATTTGTAGCTCGTTGCCTTGGTGATTCATCCCTCGTTGTCTTGGAGTTCCATCGCACCGCAACCCCTTACTGACTAAGCCCTCTGCCGCACTGTTCGTTATCGTGTGAACTCTTTAATATTTGTAACCGCAAGCACACGGGGTCGTGTAGCACTTTACGGGTCGAACTCAGGTAGACGTTCATTGAGTACCGATTTATTTCAATGTTAGAAAGCTACACGATCGAATAGTGGTTGAGATGAGAAATAAGGGTAAAATCAGATGATAAAAGCTCTAGCGCTTAGGATATCTCTGCCATTGAACTAGGGCTATGGTTGGATTAAGAGTTAGCCGATTATTGGATTTATTAGGACTCGGGAGAGGTCGTCTAACCTAAGGGTGTTCTCCTATCCCCCACTCTCGTGATGCATGATATGATAGTCCCTTATGTTATCCCTACCTCCGCTCTTGCGATGCTATGATAGAACTACCCTAACCTATATCGATGTCGACTCTCGCCGAAACATCAATATACGTTAGGTGCATTATGTCCAATGAATGTCCTCAATCTTCCTCATTGCCACTATGTGGTCGAGGATTTGGATCTATATTAGGAGTGCTCTAATCGGCGTCTGACTCTCATAGGTCACACCGATATTATGAGTCATTATATGGATCGAAATACCTAGATTGGTCCCGACTCTCGTTGGCGACCAATCTTTATTATCCACTAGGGAGGAGACCGATATATAATGACAATTAACATACTCATATACCCCAAAATCTTAAATTAACCAACAATTAGCTTAACTATTTCATCCAACTCAAGGCCCAATTTTAATGGGGTTCAACCCATTGTCCTAGATAGAAAACTACTCACTACCCATTATCAAATAGGCAATCATAAACATGGATTCAATAGATATAGCAACAGATTCAATGTGAAAATCGATATTAATAATCCACAACAACAGAAATTCAAAAGAACTAATTTCTATTATCAACATAGTAATCTAAAACAAGAGTTTGCAAAAGGAATTAATAAAAGCAACATAATAATCAGAGAGAGAACACCTCAAATTCTCTAAAAACCTTTGAAAAGGTAAAAGAAGATTTGTTTTTCGCAGATGAAAAAGAGGACCTTTAATACTATACCAAAAAGACAGAAATAACCCCCTAACTAACTTTGGCGGCGTCCATATTTGCCTTAGGAAATCAATTCGACGCGACCGCATCGAAAATGACGCGGTCGCATCGTCTGGATGCGTAAAAAGGTCTTCAGCCTGTAGAAGCGATGCGACCACATCATTAAGGATGCGGCCGCATCGAATCTGGATTCGACACCCGTTTAGTCTTCAAAATGGTCGCGTGAAGCGACTGTTTGGGCTTCAGTGCTTCAGGGATCACGTGGTCAAGTGGTTGAATCTGTCAAACAGCTGCGTCGATTAAATTCTTATTTTCTTCTTTCCTGTGATGACGCGGTCGTTTAGGAAACGTCAATTGGATTCTTCTCCTGCTTTGTTCAGCGACGTGGTTGTTTAGAGTTAGATCGTGCAACTGCATGGAATTAGATACTGAGCTGCTTGGATGCCTAAGTGACACCATCGCGTCGAATTGACGCGGCCATTTGTGTCACTTTTTTCTCCTCCTTTCTCCCCGTTTTCACACTTTGAGCTCCCGCTTCCACTGGTTTCGGTCTTTTGCGCCTTTTTCATGCTTTATGGTCCCGACTTGAATTGTATTTCCTGAAAAGCACAAAATAGACCATAAAAGTAAAATGAAAAAAAAACGAGAAAAACGGGGGAAAACGTTGAATGAAACAACATAAAACGTGCATGAAAAAGTAGTAAAAAGTATATACAAAAAACCACCTATCAAAATCCCCCAAGCTAAACTCTTCCTTATCCTCAAGGAAGATAAGAGATAGCGTAGATTGGAGGCATGCAATCAAGCACTCAAATGATGACATGAAATTTTGAGAATTTCTTGAAATCGATTTTATATACGTGGGCAAATCGAAATTTCGAATTCATGGAACTTAAACGTGTCGATTTCTTTCTGTCGACAAGAATATAGTCCTAGGACATCGTCTCTAACCCAAATCATCAAGTAATATACTAGACTATGGACCATACTCAAATTCCAAGATATTTCCTCTAACCTGTCCTTAGATCGAAGGGATAGGAGTCCAAGTTATGTAATGGTCGAAGAAGGGATAAGTTTGGGATAATGGCATGTTGGTCTATCAAGAAAGTGGCGCTCATAACACATCAATCTTCCTTGATTCTTGATATTTCTAAGTTTATCCATGCTTTAGATATATAATTTTTTTCTTTTATATACATATTTTTTTCATTTCTCTCTTTTCATTTCTTTTTTTTGGATCTACAATTGGTTTGTGTAAGAAGTGTTGGGTCGGTGACTCCTAGATCAAACGACCTTAGGGCACCAGGCCAAGAAGGACCCCTCAGACCTACTAACTCAAACCATGTAGAATCCTTATTCACATACACTCCTCCAAGCTAAACCTTTTAACGCGAGGCCCCGACGGTTTCTATCGTGTGGATCCGGTTACTCAATGTCGTTGGGAGAACGGTGCACATATATTTTTTCTATTCACAAATGTATATATTTCTTGGAAAACATGAGTAGGTTAAGCAGAATCAATCCTTAGTACTAGGTGATATGTTGTTATCCAAGTTTCGATGGATTATACTCCATTATACTCAACTATCGGCTCTACGATCCATGCATAAAGTGGATTCCTAAGTTTCAACCTAGATCAGTTTCAAGTACTTCTATCTTAAGGATTATGAGGATGGTCAAAGCTAGGATATTACAAGGGATTTAAAGTTAGGGACACATCCTATTCATATACACAAATCGACTTCGTGGAAATCGAGCAAAAAAGTTTAGAAAATGAAATTTGACTCGAGATCCACTCATAGAAAAACTCGTTTTCGAAAAATTCTCGAAGCGAATGAAAATATATACATATGTATGCATGATGATGCAGGATGCATGATGCAAATGCAGATATTTTTGGAGGTTTTGAATTTCTTTCATTTGTTTTGTTTTTGAATGCATATAGGGAATTGAACATGAAGCATACAAAAACTAAAGAAAATGGAAAGAAAAATGTAAAATGAAAACGGAAAGGTAAGAATGAGAAAATAAAGTGGGAAAATAGACGTAAAAGAAAAAAATAATCGTAAAACGCTCCTCCCACAAGCTAAACTGAGCGTTGTCCTCAACGCGATAAAAATCAAGGAAAAGAGATCGTGAGGATATACATATAATGTGAAGAGGAGATCCAGGTGCATCTCCTTGAAGCTGAAGTGAGTTGTGCCTTATAAATGTGAGTGAGTGAAAGTGAGGGCTATGTGATTAGGGGGAGTACGAGAGTCATCAAATCAGGCATTGCCGCTGTCAGGTGGTGGCTGGGTGGGAGTTGTGGGTGGGAGTAATGGCTCAGATGATTGTGCAGCTGTGGTGGCTGCTAGGGGTATGGAAGGAATGGATGTGGCCACCTCGGATGGATGTGGTGATGGTATATGTGGAGATGGTGATGATGCAGACAATGGTGTGGCTGTGGTGTTTGTAGGAGAAGGAGATGGAATAGATGGAAGAATGGTGGGTGTGGGTGAATCGTCCGGAGACGATGAGATGATTGTGATATCTTCAGGTGGGGGTGATGCGTGTGGAGCTGTAGCAGTAGGAGGAGGTGATGGAATACGTGTGGATGGAGTGAGAGATGATGGTGCTCCAGAAGAGGGTATGGTTGTGACATCCGTGGGGTGTGGTGAGGAATTGGATGGAACCACGGTGTCTGGATGAGGTGAGGGAATAGATGGAATCATAGTCTCTGGGTGAGGTAAAGGGGGATCATGTGGAGATGGAGGAGGTGTTGGAATATGTGGTGGAGTGGTGGAGGTGTGAGATGTCAGGATGGATGTGTACACATGCTAAGATGGCTGGGGTGGAATGGGTATGAGAATGGGCTCAGCAGCAGGGTAATGACCCTGAGAGTGATTCCATCGATAAACAGTGCCAAATTACAACTGGAGAGTCGCTACAATCAATGTGAGGTCGTATATCGAGGTCCTAAACTCAGACAAAGTGTATCGGAATCCAGTCAGGGTGGTAATCGTGGAAGCTCTGAAATCCCTAAGCTCCTCATCCACTCGAGTGATACACTCGAGATGAAAAAGTGATGGAGGAGGAGTGGTGCTACTATCCTCGACACGATGTCGAGATATCCTATTGAACTGATGAGTGTGGGTATGGCGATGCCTACAGACGTGGAAGTAGGTGTCGTGACATGATCCTGGATAGGCTGAGGATGTGCTTAAGACTGTGCATGGTCAGGGTGAGACTGATCAGGTAAGGCCTAAGCACCCTCGGCAAGATCAGGATCAGGTGCAAATAGTCACTACATGGCAGTTCCGGCACCAAAGCGAGTAGAGTTCGGGAGTCTAGTGTATGGGGTGTGGTTGCTCCCGTGAAGCCAAAAATATTTCTTTTCCTCAAAAGCTTTGATCAAGTGCATATTGGTGAGGACAGAGATGTCAAGGGAAGTGGGGCCTGTTATGGGATGCATGTCGTCAGGGATCTTATATGAAATAGGAGGAAGCATGGCGATGATAGTAATAAGCCCTCCGCATCATATACGAGACTGTGGGCTGGCGAGGGTGTAGAAAAATCTCTAGTTCTGTAATGACCCTAGTGCCTATATACCTAGGGTATGCCTATTGATGTATGTGTGCATAGTAGTAGTACTCGTATACTAGCATATACTGAGATGTATGTATAGTAATTGTTGTAGTGTATATAGTAAGATAGTGATGGATGCTTATTTGATTGGCCATGGTTGATTTATGAGTGATGATATGTTTATATGAATGCTTATTGAATGTGTATATGAGGTATATGTACATGGTTGAAGTTGTGTGTGCATATAGTAATTTTGTTGTGTGCATAGTAAGTCCCTACGTAGATGGCTATATGGTCGAATATGATATGATTTGGATGTATAAATGATTGGTATAGTGGTTGTTATTGTCAGTGCTATTATTAGCATGAGTATTAATCTTATTGTTGTTGTTGATTATTATTATGTAATAATTATTGTTGTTGTTAGTACAACTATTATTTGGTTAATTATGTTTAGTGGCATTGTGATTGTTATTTTTATTAGTATAAGTTTTATTATTGTTATTATTAATGTTGATTGGGCTTTAGCTAATTTTAGTAGCTAGAGTTGGTTGGGCTTAATAATTGGGCTTGAGTTATTTGAACATGAGAGGGGAGATATTTTAGTAGTGATGGCAAACTTGTAAATAGAGGAATCATATTTATTTAAATTCATTTTTCTTTCTCCAAACTTCTCCAAACTTCTCCATTTCTTTTCTCTTCCCTTTTCTTTTCCCCTAAGCCAACCGAAATGCTCCCAGGTCAAAAAAAAGAGGAGAAAAGGAAAGAAAGGAGGAAGAGAGAAAGGAAGAAGAGAGAGAAATTGAAAGAGAAATTGGAAGAGAATGGAAGGAAAAAATCAAGGGGAGATTTGGGATTTTGGAGCTTGGAGAGGAGATTCTTGGTGGGTTTTCATGAAATTGGTGGAGGATTTCATCCCAAGATGAGGTAGGAATCCATCTCCCTATAGCTTGATATTTAATTTCATGTTTAATATCATGAATGGTATTCATAGTTGTTGCTGGAAAATCTGTGATGTTTAACTGAAACTTTAGTGATGATCTGATCTTAATTGGATACATGAAATTGCTTGGAAAAAATATATGTTGTGCATATTGATGTCCTTAACAACTTTCATGTTCACAACGGTTTCCAATTCAAACTGGAAGTTAGGTTAAAAATTCAATATTTACAGTATGTCTGAATTCCTTGTAGATTGGTTACAGTTTAGAAAAACGAAGTTTATTACCTGCACACTCTATGGACTTTGCTGTTCTTGGTCTCGTTGGAAATTTAACAAGTTTATCTACAAATTCATCACAGTGCATAATTTTCGAATTTCTGGCTGCAACATGCCCAAAATTAGCTTCTAATACATGCCCTGAAATCTGTCAGAAAAACAGTCTGTATAGGTTCTACCAATTAATTCACTATAAATCACTCAATCCATATTTAAGCATGATATTTCATGGGTGAATCCAGAATTACTATATCTTCAACTTTCATTTAGAGAGGTTTGTCAAATTCACAAGAGAAATTGGTTAAATACCCTGATTTTGTGGTTGTTCCTGTAATTTCAGCAAGCTGGACTGTTTTGGGTGAAGTTGGATTGTGTGGTGATGTTAAATTTTCCATTCTAATATGCATGAAAGTTGTTGATACCTTAAAGAAAGTTTAGTTATGCTATTTGTTAATGACAATGTAGTGTGTTAATAACCATGTTAAGAATGCCCTCAGGTGTTTGTGGAAATGTTGAGGTGAAATGGTTATTAGTCTTATGTTGAGGTGAAATGTTTATTAATTTGTTCATGTTGATATTAGTCTCATGTTGCTATTAGTTACATGCTAATAGCTTCATACTATTAGTTTCATGTTGCTAGAAGAGGATGACATTTGCTAGTGGTATTATGTTGTTTTCAATTGAATCGAGTACTTTATCATTATGATATCCATGTGTTTGTGAAAATGTCTACATGTAGTTAAATATGAAATGAGGGAGATGCTTTGCATAATTTGACTACGAGTGAATGGTTGTGGTTTAAGCCTACATGTTGTATGGCCATCATTAAATGATTTGAGGTTCAGGGAGTATGTTTGTGGCAATGGGTAATGGGATTCTCATTAATTTCCTACAAGGGTTTGCATTTGGGTGGAAATGAATGGCTAAGGCAATGTTATTTTGTACTTTGGCCAAGGGCCGGTTGTGATGAAAATGGAGATATGGTGGTTGTTATGTGACACTTTTGCTTCATGCTAGCTTTTAATTATATTGCCAATAAATGACTAAGTCCTCTTAAAGGAGGGTGAAACGGGGATTGGGGGACACTATGTAGTGGGGAAAACATGCGGGGATGGACAGTTGTGGTGGTTGATGTAACGAATGGTTTTCATGTATCTGGATTTATTATATTACAATATATGTTTTGGTGGATTTTCTCCTCATGTGTGGTTTCGTCTCCGTAGCTTTCATTTTCGATCGTTTCATCGTGTTTTCTCGTTTCTTCCTTAGGATCGTCGATTTCGGAGTAAGTCATTCATGACGGGCTTCATAACGGTCGTATCTTACTATTAGATCAAGCCTAGGAGTCTTAGGAATCGATCCCGGAGCTCCGCGCTCCGTATCGGAACTTTTGGTGCTTATTAGCCGGTGTAAGAAGGGACACCGACCGACTAGATGACGATCCAGTCGGTCGGCAATCCTTCTTGGACCGACTAGTTGGCTTTCTAAATTTCTCAGGAGTTACTTTTTATCGTTAGTCGGTCTAAGAACGTTGGTTGACCGACTAGGTTGCAAACTAGTCGGTCGGCAATGCTTCTTTAACCGACTAACACATCATCTAAATTTTAGTATCAGTACTGTTCATTCTTAGTCGGTCTAAGTTCATCTTTCGACCGACTAGTTGTTAAACTAGTCGGTCAGTAGTTGTTCATCGACCGACTAAATCCAAATCCTATTTTCGTTCAGAAGTTACTGTTTACACTTAGTCAGTCTGCGTTGGTCGACCGACTAGTTGCCAAACTAGTCGGTCAGTGGTTGCTCATTGACCGACTAATCTGTGTTAAAACCCTAATTTCTGGGCAGCCGCCAGCCCATCCTATTTAAACCCCTCCCAAATGTTTTCTTCTTCCTCCACTCGACCCAAAACCCTAGTTTCTCCCCCATTGAGCCCCCATCTTCCTCAAACCCTTATTCCTCCATTCCAAGCTCATCCTCCATCATCCAAACCATCCCACAACACATTCTACCCCTCATCTTCCCCAAAATCTCATCAAATCCCCAAAATCCCCCAAAAACCCTAGTTCTCCAAACTTCTCCATTCGTTTCCAGATCTGGTCCCTAGGTTCTCCGGAGTGTTTCTTCCGCCTCCTCACGGTAAGAAATCGATCTCTTGATGTTTTCATAACCTATTTGTATTTTTATGAAACCCTAATGAAATGAATGTTGTTTTGATGATTGTTTCCCCATAACAGCGATTTCCCCGTAGATTAGCATCCGCGAGACGAACCTTCATGATCGTCATCCTCGGTGCTAGGCAAGTGAAACTTGCCACTTAGAGTTTAGGCCATGTTTTAGGCCATTTGCTTGTTGTAGGCGTAAAAGAGGCTAGGCGACGAAATGATACTCGCCTAGGCGCAAATTGGGGAACTAGCTTGACAACGAAGCTAGTTCCGACGTATATCATGTTGCACAATTACCATGTCATGTTTAATTTCTATTAACGATACGTAAATTAATTGTCATGTCATTGCATTCCTAAAGTGTTTCCGTGAATGCGTAGCTCCGCTACAATGCTTGTGTTCCTGGCTCGTGTTCCAGAAGCGGGCCATGTGTTGGTTGATAGCCAATGCCCGAATTGCTTGTTTCCGGCTAGGTGCACCCCTACGCCAATTGTTTATGAATCGTGAACTAGAATGCGAGCTCCTGTGCGGGGCAACCGCGGCTCATTTACTGAGCTCGTGTGCGGGGACCCTGGCTCGATTACTTGTGGGTATTAGGGGTAAGGGTTAAGCGGCCAATCAACTGGGAGTCTGCCCGATCAGCAACTGCAGTGGTAAGGCGTAAACTCTGGGTTTTGGGGTAGTGTTAAGCGGCCAATCAGCGTGAATGCTATACCATTCAGCTGTAAGGCGTAAACATCTACAAACAACAGTGAAACGTGAATAGTGAATTGATTGAGATTGTTAGTAGCTTGGCTACTCTTGTCTTGTCCCGATAATTGTTCTCTTGTACTTATTGTTCCCCATGTCTTGCTTGTGCACTCATGTTATAACTTCCATGTCATGCATACCAAAACTGCTAGGTTGCTAGTTGCCTTACTTTCAGTTTCCTTGCCCAAGTCTTTTAGACTTGCTGACATGTGCCCCTTTACTCTTTTGGGTGACACATGTTAGATCCTGAGCCTGAGTACCTTGTTGAGGACGAGGTGTTTGCTGACGCCGAGCCCGAGCTTGTGTTAGACGGGGAGTACGTGGACACTGGGGACCAGTCCTAGTGTCTTCGTTGTGTTTTCCTTTTTGTTAGACTGCTATTTTGTTGTCGGTGCGTAGCACCTATACTTTGTGACGTTGTTGCTTTTGTTGGCCTTGTTCTGGGCCTTAGACTCTTTCTTTTAGCCTGGTGGCTTTTCTGGATGTTGAACTTATTTTCATGTTGGACAATTTTTGTGATATGAGAATTTTATTTCTGTCTCTCCTTTTATTATTATTGTTGCTCCGTTTGTGGTTACAGGGACCTGTTTACGTTTTATTGACGCTTATCGGGTTTGGGGCTTCACAGCTCCACTCTCGTGCGGACCTCTTCACGTCTCGCCTCCATTTTAGGGAAGCGGGTCGTGACAGGTTTTGTTGGTGGCACATGCAGGTCCTTCTGTAACTGCGATTATCGGAATAACGATAATAAT
>CM061141.1:124264165-124289165 GCA_030789695.1 Scilla litardierei
CAACTCAGCTCTTACGCAATCCTTGAGATGATAAGTGTTTGTAAAACACATCTCTGGGGATCGCCTTCGTAAGTGGATCCGCTATCATCTCATGCGTAGATATGTACCTTATGTCTACCTTCTTGGTCTTATCATAGTCTTTTGCAAATTTGTAGCGGATATCTATGTGTTTGGTCTTACAATGGAATTTTGGATCTTTGACATAGGCTATAGATGCTTGACTGTCACTGTGTATTGGTACAGCACCTGAGTCACTTGCATCAATTAGCCTGTCTAAGAACTTCCTAAGCCAAACAGCCTCTTGGACTGCCATGCTAAATGCTACAAACTCGGCTTCCATAGTTGAAAGTGCGATGTAGGATTGTTTCTTGCTACTCCAGGATATTGCACCAGATCCGAGTAGAAAAACATATCCTGAGGTCGATCGTCGCTCATCGAGATCACCCGCCCAATCAGCATCAGTGTAGCCTTCGAGCCTCAAGGCATCTCCTTGATAGCATAAAGCAAAGTCTGCAGTTCCTTTGAGATACCGCATTATCCTCTTAACCGCTTTCCAGTGTACTTGCCCTGGGTTGGATTGGTAACGACTCACCATTCCAATGGAAAAACAGATGTCTGGTCTTGTACACATCATAGCGTACATAAGACTACCAACTGCACTAGAATATGGAACTTTTTCCATAATTTCCTTTTCCTTTTGGTTCTTTGGACATGATTTCAGACATAAATTATCGCATTTGCTTATTGGAGTATCAATGGACTTGCAGTCCTGCATATTAAAACATTCGAGAACCTTCTTTATATAAGTCTCTTGTGAAAGAGAAAGAAGTTTCTTCGAACGATTCCTTGAAATCTTAACTCCAAGGATATATGCGGCTTCTCCCATGTCTTTCATCTCAAAAACTGATGAAAGCCAAGCCTTGATATCCATCACAAAGCCCTTGTCATTTCCGGCTATTAAAATGTCATCTACATATAGAGACATAATAACATACTTGCTTTTAATTCTATTGATATATACATAGTTATCTTCATCAAGCATGGAAAAACCATTTGATAAGACAACTTCTTGAAATCGTATATACCATTGCCTCGAGGATTGTTTAAGACCATACAAGGACTTACGAAGTTTACAAACCTTATGTTTGTTTCCTTCTTTTACAAACCCTATTGGTTGTTCCATATAGATCTCCTCGTCCAATTCTCCATTGAGAAAGGCAGTCTTTACATCCATTTGATGTAATTCGAGGTCTAAGCAAGCTACCATAGCCAGAATCAGGCGAATCGAGGTAAAACAAACAACAGATGAGAAAGTCTCTTCGTAGTCTATCCCTTCCTGTTGTGTAAAACCTTTCGCGACAAGGCGAGCTTTATATCTGTCAATAGAGCCATCAGCCTTATGCTTGATCTTGAGAACCCATTTGTTCCCAATAGCTCTACGTCCTCTGGGTAAATCAACCAAGTCCCAGACTTGGTTAACTTTCATGGATTCTAACTCCTCCTTCATCGCTTCCATCCATTTGTATTTTGCAGGGCAAGATACGGCCTGTTTGAAAGTAGCAGGCTCGTCATCTTCTTGTAGTAAAGTCATAAAGGTTTGCGGGAATTCATCCTCAAATCTTAGAGGAGCTAACCTTGTACGACTACTACGTCGTATTTGAGATTCTTCAAGTCCTTGTTGACTCGAATTTAGATCAATTCTAATATCACTCCCACTTGGAATGTCGTTAGAATTGCTCCCACTTGGATCATTATTCCCGTATGGAATAGGATTAGCATCATTCGTGTCATCCATTGGTGAAGGTTGAAACGTATTTTCGTCTTCACCAAGAATTCTCCCACTCGAATGAGGTAATCCTTCTTGATCATTAATCTCAAATAGAGATAAGTCCTGACTTATCTCGCCTTGTCTTGGAAACTCATTTTCTAAGAAAGTGACATCCCTCGACTCAAATTCAATTAGACCTCCATTGTCTTCCTGACCAATGAAAACATAACCTTTGGAGTTTTCTGCGTATCGTATAAAGATACATTTCCTCCACCTTGGCCCAAGTTTGCCAAACTTATGGGAGGAAATATGTGCGTAGGATGCACATCCCCAAGGTTTTAAAATGTTTAAGTCAGGAGATGTCACGACCCGCTTCCCTAAAATGGAGGCGAGACGTGAAAAGGTCCGCACGGGAGTGGAGCTGTGAAGCCCCAAACCCGATAAGCGTCAATAAAATACATAAGCAGGTCCCTGTAACCACAACGGAATAACAATAATAACACAAGCAGACACTAAAATAAAATCTCACATCTCATAAATTGTCCAACAAGAAAAATAAGTCCAACAACCAGAAAAGCCACCAGGCTAAAAGAAAGAGTCTAAAGGCCCAGAACAAGGCCAACAAAAGCAACAATAACAACAAGGTATAGGTGCTACGCACCGGTAACAAAACAACTGTCTAACAAAAGTAAAACACAACGAAGACACTAGGACTGGTCCCCAGTGTCCACGTACTCCCCGTCAAACACAAGCTCGTGCTCGGCGTCGACAAACACCTCGTCCTCAACAAGGTACTCGGGCTCAGGATCTAACATGTGTCACCCAAAAGAGTAAAGGGGCACATGTCAGCAAGTCTAAAAGACTTGAGTAAGGAACTGAAAGTAAGGCTCTAGCAACCTAGCAGTTTAGTATGCATGACATGGCAGTTATAACATGAGTGCACAATTGAAACATGGCAAGACAATTTGTACAAGAGAACAATCATCGGGACAAGACAAGACAAGACAAGACAAGAGTAGCCACGCTACTATCAGTCTCAATCAATTCACTATTCACGTTGTTTTGTAGATGTTTACGCCTTACAGCTGAATGGTTTCACATTCGCTGATTGGCCGCTTAACAACTACCCCAAACCCAAGAGTTTACGCCTTACCACTGCAGTTGCTGATCGGGCAGACTCCCAGTTGATTGGTCGCTTAACTCTTACCCCAAATACCCACACGTAATGGAGCCAGGGTCCCTGAACATGAGCCCAGCAAGTGAGCCAGGGTTGCCCCGCACATGAGCTCGCATTATTAAACATTTGGCGTAGGGGTGCACCTAGCCGGAAACACGCAATTCGGGCATTGGCTATCAACCAACACATGGCCCGCTTCTGGAACACGAGCCAGGAACACAAGCATTTGTAGCAAGCTACGCATTCACAGAAACACTTAAAGAATGCAATGACATGACAATTAATTTGCGTACCGTTAATGGAAAGTAAATATGACATGGAAATTGTGCAACATGCTATATGTGTTGGAACTAGCTTCGTTGTTAAGCTAGTTCCCCAATTTGCACCTAGGCGAGTATCATTTCGTCGCCTAGCCTCTTTTACGCCTACTATAAGAAAATGGCCTAAAACTTGACCTAAACCCTAGGTGGCAAGTTTCACTTGCCTAGCACCGGGGATGACGACCACTTCGTCACACGGATGCCAATCTACGGGGAAATCGCTGTTTTGGGGGAACAATCATCAAATAACATGAAATTATATTAGGGTTTCATAAAAATATAAATAGGTTAAGAAAACAACGGTAGATCGATTTCTTACCGAGAGGAGACGGAAGAAACACTCTGGGGAACCCTAGGATCAGATCTGGAAAAGATTGGAGAAGTTTGGGGAAACTAGGGTTTTTGGGTGATTTGGGGATTTTGATGGATTTGATGGGATTTTGGGGAAGATGAGAGGTAGATAGAGTGGATGGATGGTTTGGATGATGGATTTAGGGCTTGGAATGAAGAAATGAAGCTTGGAGGAAGATGGGGGCTCAAGGGGGAAGATTTTAGGGTTTTGGGTCGTGTTGGAGAAGATGAAATCGTTTGGGTTGGGTTTAAATAGGTTGAGCTGGCGGCTGCCCAGAAATTAGGGTTTCAACACTGGTTAGTCGGTCAAAGAGCAACCACTGACCGACTAGTTTGACAACTAGTCGGTCGGTCGACCAACGCAGACCGACTAAGTGCAAACAGTAACTTCTGAACGAAAATAGGATTTTAGAGTTAGTCGGTCCATGAACAAATACTGACCGACTAGTTTAGCATCTAGTCGGTCGATGAACGTTCTTAGACCGACTAAGAGTAAACAGTAGCTCAACTAAAATTAAGATGATGAGTTAGTCGGTTAAAGAAGCATTGCCGACCGACTAGTTTGCAACCTAGTCGGTCAACCAACGTTCTTAGACCGACTAACGATAAACAGTAACTCCTGAATAATTTTAGAAAGCCAACTAGTCGGTCCAAGAAGGATTGCCGACCGACTGGATCGTCATCTAGTCGGTCGGTGGCCCTTCTTACACCGGCTAATGAGCACCAAAACTTCCGATACGGAGCGCGGGGCCCCGGGATCGATTCCTAAGACTCCTAGGCTTGATCTAATAGTTAGATACGACCGTTATGAAGTCCGTCACGAGTGACATACTTCGAAATCGACAATCCTAAGGAAGAAACGAGAAAATACGACGAATCGATCGAAAATGAAAACTACGGAGACGAAAACCACACATGAGGAGAAAATCCACCAAAACATATATTATATTATATTATATTCAGATACATGAAAATCAGTCGTTACATCCTCCCCAACTTAAGAAAAATTCCGTCCTCGGAATTTCCAAATACTCACGAGTCCGGAAACAAAAGTGGGAAACGCTCTCGCATCTCATCCTCATTCTCCCAAGTAGACTCTCCAGGTGAGCCGTGTCGCCACATCACCCTCACAAGATTGACAATCTTATTCCGGAGCGATTTCTGACGCCTGTCCAGGATCTGCACTGGATGCTGGTCATACGTCATATCGGGGCGAACGGTAATCTCCGAAAAATCCACCGCATGAGACGGATCGCTAATGTATCGACGAAGCTGCGACACATGGAAAACATTGTGAACTCCTTCCAAAGATGGCGGCAAGGCCAAGCGATAAGCTACCTCGCCCACCCTCTCCAAAACGTCAAACGGTCCAATGTATCGCGGGCTCAACTTTCCACGCTTCCCGAAACGAATCACACTACGATTCGGGGAAATCTTCAAGAACACATGGTCACCCGGCTGAAACTCCAAAGGACGACGTTTAGCATCCGCCCAATGCTTAAAACGGTCCTGAGCAATTCTCAACCTCTCCCGAATATTCCTGATGATATCCACGGCCTCCACGATCATCTCAGGTCCCAACAACTCCCGATCACCAACGTCGTCCCAACTCAATGGCGATCGACATTTCCTCCCATAAAGAGCGGCGAAAGGCGCCATGCCAATACTCGCCTGGAAGCTGTTGTTGTAAGAGAACTCCACCAAATGTAGATGGTCCTCCCACGAACCCTTGAAATCCAACATGCACGCCCTCAGCATGTCTTCCAAAATCTGAATCGTCCTCTCGGACTGGCCATCCGTCTGCGGATGGTACGCCGTGCTGAAACTCAGACGCGTACCCAAGCTCTTCTGCAAACTCTGCCAAAACTGAGATGTGAATCTCGTGTCTCTGTCAGACACGATACTCACGGGAACTCCGTGAAGTCGCACAACCTCCTGCACGATTCACGTTACATCACCATCCAAACTAGGAAAAGGAAATAAAACGGAGAGTAAAAGAATTTTACCTCCATATATCTCCTCGCTAGCGTCTCAGTGGACTGTCCCACTCGGAACGGAATAAAGTGCGCAGATTTGGTCAATCGATCTACGATCACCCAAATCGCGTCATTCTGCTTCGGACTCCGAGGTAGTCCAGTCACGAAATCCATAGTGATGTGTTGCCATTTCCACTCCGGAATCGGAAGCGGTTGTAGCAACCCGGCCGTACGCTGATGCTCCGCCTTCACTTGCTGGCAAACCAAGCACTTGGCTACACTCCGAGCCACGCTCCTCTTCATACCATGCCACCAATAATTCAGACGAAGATCCTGGTACATCTTGGTGCCACCAGGATGCACAGAATACGGCGAACTGTGTGCCTCCACCATCAGCTCCTCTCTAATATCTCCAGCTGGTACACACAGCCTGGCTCCAAACCTCAGCGAGCCATCCTCATGAATCAAAAAGTCAGTCCGCAGACCGGCTTCCACCTGCTCCCGAATCCTCACCAGCTTCGGATCCTCAGCCTGGCCAGCCTTAATCCGATCCACGATCGTCGACTGTACCTGCATGTACATCAACGACGAAGCCTCCCCAGGAAGAACAATCTCCACGCCAGACTCGCAAAAATCCTGCTGCAATCTCCACTGCGAGGTCAAAATCATCACCGCTGGAAGCCTACTCAAAGCATCCGGAACCACATTCACCTTGCCAGGGTGAAACTGCAAATCAATATCATAATCCGTCATAAGCTCCAACCATCGACGCTGTCGCATGTTAAGCTCCTTCTGAGTGAAAATATACTTCAAGCTTTTGTGATCGGTGAAAATCTTCACTTTCTCACTCAGCAAGAAGTGCCTCCAAATCTTAAGAGCAAACACAACGGCAGCCAACTCCAAATCATGCGTCGGGTAATTCTTCTCATGAACCTTAAGCTGACGAGACGCATACGCCACAACGTGCCCATGCTGATGCAACACACAACCGAGACCCTTGCCAGAAGCATCGTAAAAGATCTCAAATCCACCGCTGCGATCAGGCACGACAAGAATAGGGGCAGTCGTCAACCTCTCCTTCAGAATACCAAAAGCACCCTCACAATCACCCGACCAAACAAAAGCAACATCCTTCCGCGTCAACCTGGTCATCGGCTCAGCAATACGAGAAAAGTCCTTAATGAATCGCCGATAATAACCAGCAAGTCCAAGAAAACTCCGAATCTCAGACGTAGACGACGGAACAGGCCACTCCCTGATGGCCCGAATCTTCTCGGGATCCACTGAAATACCATCTCCAGTCACCACATGCCCGAGAAAAGCAACTCTATCCAGCCAAAACTCGCACTTCGAAAACTTAGCATACAAACGATGCTTCCTCAAAATCTCCAACACCGTCCTCAAGTGCGAGGCATGCTCTTCCTCCGACTTGGAATAGATCAGAATGTCGTCAATAAAGATAACGACAAACTTATCCAAAAAGTCGTAGAAAATCAGGTTCATCAGATTCATGAAAACTGCGGGCGCGTTAGTTACACCGAAAGGCATAACCACAAACTCATAGTGTCCATACTTCGTCCTGAACGCTGTCTTCGGAACATCTCCCTTCTTCACCTTCAACTGATGGTAACCACTCATCAAATCCAATTTTGAAAACACCCTCGAACCTCCAAGCTGATCAAAAATATCATCGATGCAAGGCAACGGGTATTTATTCTTAATGGTCACCGCATTCAACTCCCGATAGTCCACGCACATGCGACGCGAACCATCCTTCTTCTTAACCAGCAGCACCGGTGCTCCCCACGGAGATACGCTAGGATTAATATAACCCTTCTGCAAAAGCTCATCCAACTGCTTCCGCAACTCTTCCAACTCTGCAGGTGCCATGCGATACGGCGCCTTCGAAATCGGCTGCGCACCTGGAACAAGATCGATGGAAAATTCCAAAGCTCGATCAGGCGGCAAACCAGACATCTCCTCGGGGAAGACGTCGCCAAAATATCGCACCACAGCTGGCCACTCCAGATCCATCTGCATAGCCACAGCCTCCACCGGCCTGGCCCGAAATCTGACAGGACCAAGCAAACTGCTGCCACGACTGAACTCAAATACTGGATGTCCGGGGATCTCGAACACCACCTTCTTCCTCCGACAGTCGATCGTAGCATAGAAGCTCGCAAGCCAGTCCATCCCAAGAACTGCATCATAGTTGATGATGTCGTGGACAATGAAATCAGCGAAAAGCTCATGTCCACAGACCACCAACGGGCAAGAATTGCAACCACGATGCACCGAGACCACACCATTCCCTGTAACGATATTCCAACTCTTGGGAAGAGGGGACGTCGACAAGGAATGCCTCTCCACGAAGCTCCGAGAAATAATGCACATCGATGCACCAGAGTCAAAGAGGACCCATGCAGGAAATGTGCAAACCAAAACCACACCTAACAAGCAATTAACAATCAAACCCTATTCTAGCAAACAACCATGTTCAAGCAACCAACATAGTCTAACAATCAAAACCAGCTAGGAAAGTAACAGCTAGAGTGAGGATTACCTGCGATAACCTCATCCACAGACTCGCTCTCCGCAGCGGTCATCAAAAAAGCCTGCCTCCTCAGCTGAACAGCCTGCCGAAAAGCCTGCCCCTGCGGAACAAGAGCTGCCCCACGACCAGCAGGAACAGACGCTCGCTGCTGCAACGGCTGTGCTGCAACAGGAGCCCTCCGCAGCTGATTCGCATGTCGACAATCCTTCGCGGCATGGGAAGCATCTCCACAAATCAGACACTGGCCCAAAAACTTCCGACACTGATCCTTGACGTGGCCAGGCTTGCCGCAGAAATGGCAAGACTTCAGAATAGGCCCTCCTGGCCTGTTAAACTGAGCAGACTGATTAGGCCTGAATCCAGGTCTAACCACAGCTCTCGCCTGTTCCACAGGCCTCTTCCCAGCACCAACAACAGACCCCCTCCTCTGGTTCACGAGCAGCTCCTGCCTCTTGGCAGCGACCAGAACCTTCTGATAAGATTCCCGGTCAGAAGAAGTCACAAAACTCTGGAGCTCCGAAGCAAGCCCCTGCAGGAACCTCTGAGCCTTCTCCTCAGCGTCCTGCACCATCTTTGGTGCAAACCGACTCAGCCTCATGAACTCTTGGTGATATAGGTCCACCGACGAGTTCTCTTGCTTCAAATCGATAAAACGCTGCAGCATCTCCTCCCTGGCAGCCTTCGGGAAGAACTCACCCTCAAATCTAGCCTTGAAGGTAGCCCAAGCTATCGGCTCCACCAACAACTTCTCTTCCGCATCCCACCAATTCCGAGCATTATCCTTGAGTTGCCTCTTTGCCAAATCAACCCATCCAGCCGGGGTGATCTTGGCCATCTTCAGATTGTCCTCGATGTTCCGAATCCACTCATCGACAGCCAGAGGACCCTCAGAACCATCAAAATATGCGGGACCCAGCTCCCGAAATTGCTTCGCTCCTGGCTCAGAGCGAGGGGCATCCGGAAGAGCCCGGGCAGCTCGAGCAAGTGGAGCATTCTTGACTTGCAGAAGCATGTCCTGCTGCCCTTGCATCATCTGGAGCATCATCCGCATCATCTCACCGCTGGTGGGTTCCCGCTCAGGCTCCTCATCATGAGGGACCGCGCCACTACCCCCACCACGGGTGAAACGTCTTCCTGCCATCTAGTGACACAGAAAACGAATCAGATTAGACTCATAGCTTATGACATCGGACGTCGAACTTAATTTATTGGACATTCTAATATTATTATCGTCATTCCAAACATCGCAGTTACAGAAGGACCTGCATGGGCCACCACTAAAACCTGTCACGACCCGCTTCCCTAAAATGGAGGCGAGACGTGAAAAGGTCCGCACGGGAGTGGAGCTGTGAAGCCCCAAACCCGATAAGCGTCAATAAAATACATAAGTAGGTCCCTGTAACAACAACGGAATAACAATAATAACACAAGCAGAGACTGAAATAAAATCTCACATCTCATAAATTGTCCAACAAGAAAAATAAGTCCAACATCCAGAAAAGCCACCAGGCTAAAAGAAAGAGTCTAAAGGCCCAGAACAAGGCCAACAAAAGCAACAATAACAACAAGGTATAGGTGCTACGCACCGGTAACAAAACAACTGTCTAACAAAAGTAAAACACAACGAAGACACTAAGACTGGTCTCCAGTGTCCACGTACTCCCCGTCAAACACAAGCTCGGGCTCGGCGTCGGCAAACACCTCGTCCTCAACAAGGTACTCGGGCTCAGGATCTAACATGTGTCACCCAAAAGAGTAAAGGGGCACATGTCAGCAAGTCTAAAAGACTTGAGCAAGGAACTGAAAGTAAGGCTCTAGCAACCTAGCAGTTTAGTATGCATGACATGGCAGTTATAACATGAGTGCACAATTGAAACATGGCAAGACAATTTGTACAAGAGAACAATCATCGGGACAAGACAAGACAAGACAAGACAAGAGTAGCCACGCTACTATCAGTCTCAATCAATTCACTATTCACGTTGTTTTGTAGATGTTTACGCCTTACAGCTGAATGGTTTCACATTCGCTGATTGGCCGCTTAACAACTACCCCAAACCCAAGAGTTTACGCCTTACCACTGCAGTTGCTGATCGGGCAGACTCCCAGTTGATTGGTCGCTTAACTCTTACCCCCAATACCCACACGTAATGGAGCCAGGGTCCCTGAACATGAGCCCAGCAAGTGAGCCAGGGTTGCCCCGCACATGAGCTCGCATTATTAAACATTTGGCGTAGGGGTGCACCTAGCCGGAAACACGCAATTCGGGCATTGGCTATCAACCAACACATGGCCCGCTTCTGGAACACGAGCCAGGAACACAAGCATTTGTAGCAAGCTACGCATTCACAGAAACACTTAAAGAATGCAATGACATGACAATTAATTTGCGTACTGTTAATGGAAAGTAAATATGACATGGAAATTGTGCAACATGCTATATGTGTTGGAACTAGCTTCGTTGTCAAGCTAGTTCCCCAATTTGCGCCTAGGCGAGTATCATTTCGTCGCCTAGCCTCTTTTACGCCTACTATAAGAAAATGGCCTAAAACATGGCCTAAACCCTAGGTGGCAAGTTTCACTTGCCTAGCACCGGGGATGACGACCACTTCGTCACACGGATGCCAATCTACGGGGAAATCGCTGTTTTGGGGGAACAATCATCAAATAACATGAAATTATATTAGGGTTTCATAAAAATATAAATAGGTTAAGAAAACAACGGTAGATCGATTTCTTACAGAGAGGAGACGGAAGAAACACTCTGGGGAACCCTAGGATCAGATCTGGAAAAGATTGGAGAAATTTGGGGAAACTAGGGTTTTTGGGTGATTTGGGGATTTTGATGGATTTGATGGGATTTTGGGGAAGATGAGAGGTAGATAGAGTGGATGGATGGTTTGGATGATGGATTTAGGGCTTGGAATGAAGAAATGAAGCTTGGAGGAAGATGGGGGCTCAAGGGGGAAGATTTTAGGGTTTTGGGTCGTGTTGGAGAAGATGAAATCGTTTGGGTTGGGTTTAAATAGGTTGAGCTGGCGGCTGCCCAGAAATTAGGGTTTCAACACTGGTTAGTCGGTCAAAGAGCAACCACTGACCGACTAGTTTGACAACTAGTCGGTCGGTCGACCAACACAGACCGACTAAGTGCAAACAGTAACTTCTGAACGAAAATAGGATTTTAGAGTTAGTCGGTCCATGAACAAATACTGACCGACTAGTTTAGCATCTAGTCGGTCGATGAACGTTCTTAGACCGACTAAGAGTAAACAGTAGCTCAACTAAAATTAAGATGATGAGTTAGTCGGTTAAAGAAGCATTGCCGACCGACTAGTTTGCAACCTAGTCGGTCAACCAACGTTCTTAGACCGACTAACGATAAACAGTAACTCCTGAATAATTTTAGAAAGCCAACTAGTCGGTCCAAGAAGGATTGCCGACCGACTGGATCGTCATCTAGTCGGTCGGTGGCCCTTCTTACACCGGCTAATGAGCACCAAAACTTCCGATACGGAGCGCGGGGCCCCGGGATCGATTCCTAAGACTCCTAGGCTTGATCTAATAGTTAGATACGACCGTTATGAAGTCCGTCACGAGTGACATACTTCGAAATCGACAATCCTAAGGAAGAAACGAGAAAATACGACGAATCGATCGAAAATGAAAACTACGGAGACGAAAACCACACATGAGGAGAAAATCCACCAAAACATATATTATATTATATTATATTTAGATACATGAAAAGCAGTCGTTACAGGAGACCTTTGGTTCCATAACTCATAAGGAGTGGAGCTAACTGATTTCGAGGGTACGTGGTTTAAAATGAAAGCGGTCGTCAATAATGCATCACCCCAAAAGGTGATTGGCAAGTTAGCTTGCGCCATCATTAAACGGACCATTTCCATTAAAGTCCTATTCCTCCTTTCTGCAACACCATTTTGTTGCGGAGTATAAGGCATAGTTACCTGATGAACTATGCCCTTTTCATCACAAAGTTCTTTAAAACTTGTTGATTGATATTCACCGCCCCTATCGGTTCGCAAGACCTTAATCTTGCGATCTAATTGATTTTCCACTAAACTCATATAGTTTATAAAGCAGGTTAATGCTTCACTTTTGTGGGATATCAAATAGATATGTCCGAATCGGGTGAAGTCATCAATAAAAGTGATGAAATAGGACTTCCCGCGTCTTGTCTTGACATTCATCGGACCACATATGTCCGAATGGATGAGCTGTAATGGAACATCGGCCCTTGTGCCGGTTCCAAACGGCTTGCGACAAGATTTTCCTACAAGGCAATGTTCGCAGGTCGACATATCGACCTTTGAAACATTGGATAGAAGGCCACGTTTGGCAAGTCTATCCATACACGTTGGTCCAATGTGACCAAGCCTTGCGTGCCAACAAATTATATCTGACTCATAAGTCGAAGAATTTACAACAAGGAAATTTTTCATTACAAAATGAAGAGTCATACATTGTATTTAATACAATAAATCCTTTAAATACATACCCAGAACCAATTAGAGTATTATTACAAGACAAGTCCACTTTATAATTTTGAAAGAACCAGCTATAACCAAGACCAATTAACACGACCACAGATATAATATTCCTTCGAATATCTGGAGCGAAGAGGACATCATGTAGTAAGATAGTGCGGCCGTTGTCCAAGACTAGCTTGCAAGTCCCAACTCCTTTCACTTCAACACGTGTGTTGTTTCCTACATAGATCCACTTTGTTCCTTGGGGTATCCGGTGATACTCCACGAAGGACCGTCTGTCCATTGCTATGTGGTCGGTGGCATCTGAATCAATTATCCAAAAAGGATTAGATTCTACAAGAAATATTGAACTAGAAACACATATGTAACTAGTATTATTACAAGTTACCTCATCACCTCCACTCGTACATGAACGAGCATAGTGACCTAACTTGTTGCACTTGAAACACTTGATCTTCTTCAAGTCCTTCTTCTTGTGCCACTTCTTGTGCCCATCCTTGTGTTTGGGTTTCTTGATAGACTCAGGTTGCTTGTTACGTTCATTAGTAAACTTCGAACGATTTTTCCGTTTCTTTCCCCCGTGTGAGGAACTAGCAACCATGTGCACTTCTGCACTAGGCTTGGCCGCCGCAAGCCGCTCTTCCTCTAACTCAAGGTGCTTTGAAACATCGCTGAAGTTCTTGATGCTCTCATTATGAGTGAGATGCATCTTCATTTGGTCCCACCCATTTGGTAGGGAACGTATGACTGCTTGGATTTGTTGCTCATCAGTGAGCACATGACCTGCATCCTTTAACTCTGAGATTAGATTCGCCATATGTCGCAGATGTTTCCCCATGGAATGATCTGGACGTTTCTTGTATGAATCAAATCTTATAGTTAAAGAACGAAGTTTGGACACCGAGGTGCCACCAAACTTCTCCTCAAGCTTGGACCATATGTACATGGCTAGGTCATGCTTTCGGAAGATGCGCATTATGTCATCGGCCATACTGGAGAATAACGTAATGCGAGCTATCTTGTTCTTCCGAGACCAAGCATCAAAAGCTTCCTTGTCTCGTCTATGTTGGGCCGTACTGCCCAACTCGGGTTCAATCATTTTGTTCTTCAGAGATTCGAGCACGTCTTGCTCCTCTAGAACATATTGTATCTTAATGGACCATAATTTGTAATTATCGCCGTTGAGTTTTTCACCTTTGTTTAACTCAGCGACGATGTTCTTAGCGGCAGAAGACATTTTAGCTTTAAAATGCTGCAAAAGACATGAAAAGAAGGTTCGATCAAAAACATTGCATAGATTTCATATACATAGTCATCATATTGTTACATTTTCATGATTCATTAGTCTTGGCCAGCGGACTGACCAGGGAAATGGCTAGTCCATGGTTCACTACCCCCAGACTGAGCTGAGGTGTCCCACAAACTAGTCCAAAAGACCACTGGTCGTATCATGATCCATTGAGATACTGAATCAATCGAATGTGAAATTTCAGACTAGTTTAATATCACTCCCACTTGGAAAAAGATCCCACTTGGAATGATATTATTATATTTGATAAGTTACTTTCGAAAAATATTGAAGATGTTGCTCTAGAATCAGAATGGTCTCTATGATTCCAATCACCATCTAGAACAACTTTCAATATTTCCCCCTCACCTATCAAACGATAGTACTCTTATAGTACTTGTAGCGGAAAAGCATTTTTGAAAAACGTATTTTGAAAACATATTTTTTCAAACGTATTTTGCAAACGTATTTTGCAGTATTTTGAAAACGTATTTTTAAAACGTATTTTGCAAACGTATTTTGCAGGGTCTACACCCCATTACAGGGTGACATAGCCGAAATATTTCGACAATTCCCTGGCCATTACCGAGGTCGTGTCGTGGCCGTGCTCAGGCCGTATCCCCCTTGAGGGGATTTTTCTGCAAGCCACCGTCGCCGGCTCCCGTTTGGATCCATGCGCTCCCCTTCTGTAGGGGAATTTGCCGCAGAGAACTGCCGTCGGCCCAGTATAGGCTGGCCATGCATGTCCCCATCCATGCAAGCCCCCCCCCAAATACAGGGTCAACCGGGGCTCGGCACTGGCCGAGGCCGGGGCCGACAGTGGCCTGGCGTCGGCCTCGGCCAGGGCCAGCAGTGGCCCTGGCAGAGGCCAGGGCCGGCCTGCGCCAGGCCCTAGCCACTCACAGGGCCGGCCAGGCCCTGGCCTGAGGCCAGGGCGCCGGCCCTGGCCTCTGCCAGGGCCGGCCAGGCCCCTGGCCTGGCCCTGCCCCCCCGGCCAGGGCCGGCCAGGCCCTGGCCTGAGGCCAGGTCGCCGGCCCTGGCCTCTGCCAGGGCCGGCCAGGGCCCTGGCCTGGCCCTGGCTCCCTGCCAGGGCCGGCCAGGCCCTGGCCTGAGGCCAGGGCACCAGCCCTGGCCTCTGCCAGGGTCGGCAGGGCCCTGGCCCTGGCCTCTGCCAGGGCCGGCAGGGCCCTGGCCCTGGCATGAGGCCATGGCGTCGGCCCTGGCCTCTGCCAGGGCTGGCAGGGCCCTGGCCCTGGCCTGGCCTCGGCCAGGGTTGGCCTTGGCCCCCTGGCCCTGGCCGGCCATGGCCCTTTGGCCATGGTCGTCCTTGGCCCATATGGCCATGGCCAGCCTCCCCCTTGCATGGGGCTGGCCGCACACCCCCACCGGAGGGGTGGCCGTGGTTGTTATTGGCCGTAGCCAACCCCCTCCGCATAGGGAGGGGGGATGCATTGCCTCCATAGCCCATATGGCCATGGTGATCATGCACCAAAAATGTCATCTTCTCCGTTGAGAATAACCACCATCGTCTTCTCCGATGAAGCACCCGTTCGTCGAGAAAACGGTTTTGCTTCAATGGCCGTGTGCCAAAAATTGAAGAGAACGCGTTTTCAAGGCCGCAAACTTCACGCTCTACATGAAGAGAGTTCACATTCTCAATTGAATGGAGACTCAGCATCCATGAGGAGCGCGAGTTTGGCGATATGAACGGTAAGTTCTTCCCGTCACAGAGAGTTCCTGCCATATCCGTAATGGCAGAAGAACCAACATGAAAAGAACAACTATTACGTTCTCCCTGTCACGATGCGTTCCTACCATATCCATAATGGAAGGAGACTCATTCGTGAAAGAGACAACGACGCGTTCATCGGTGAGATCGGGGCGACGGTTAGACCGGGGCGAACCCGTATGGCTCTGATACCAATGTAGGATCTTGTCAAAATAAGGACTTTTCCTTTGTTTGATTTCCTTGTAAAAAATTGCTTGCTTGCCTTGTAAAAAGGGTGTGAATGCCCCCAACATTCTCCTACTGACGGGCGCTGAGCCGGGGAGAAGGAGAATGTTGCGATGTAGAATGTCCGACCTGGATTTGGGGGTGACCTTTCGAAGAGGGGAGAAGGATGGACCCCACTACCGGGCCCGTCCTGAGGTGACGGGTGCTCGCACATAGCTTGGCGGCCGGACTTTCTGCAATGGCCATTAGGCAGATAGACAAGAGCACACAAGAATATATTTGTAGGGTGAGAAGGAGCGAGAGGGGGTCCTGTCCTGCTAGGTCCGGGATCTAGCGAAGACGGGGCTATGTTCGTATTTCGCAGGCAATGCCTTGACACTCCTCGTTGGGTTGTTGCGACAGTCCAGACTAGCCCGGTCAGCACCCCAAAGACAGGAAGCGGGTTCTTGATCCGAGCGGGGGGAAATGGCGGGAAACATTTCGAAAGACCCACCTGCCGCTTCGATGCAATCATTTCGAATCGAAGGTGGGGGGATATCGAAGTGTCCCAACCGTTCTACAAGCGACGCGTGGCGGATGTGACTGCCGATGTCAGTTGAAGCGTCAGGAGGCTTGGATCTTCGACACGTGGTGGGACTTCTGCGGCTGGGATCGGTCGGAGAATCATATAAATAGGTGTGGGGAGCTTCGAGCGAGAGTTTCCCATTTCTGAGCTTTGTTGAGTTCTTGCGATCGTCGAAGCTTCTGGTTGCTGTTGCCATTGAAGTCGCCGTCGGAGATAGGGCCACTGTCACGACACCATCACTCGAGCCACCAGAATCGTTTAGGTAATAGCTCTTTTCCTTCTAGCGATGACTTCATCGGCATCTTACTCTCGTTCGTCGACATCGAGGGAGGTGGAGCTGTGGATTAAGAGCTGGGCGGGGGTGGAGAGCTCTGCCGCGGATATGGTGGAGAGTGCAGAGGAGTGGTCGCCGGAGAGTCAGGGTAGCACTGAGGGGGCCGAGCAGCTAGTGAGCCCGTCCATGACGGACCAGAGGGATCCGAGGAAGGGAAAGGGGCCCATAGTGCCGGTGTCGAGGCCAGCCGCCCAGGCTATTGTTACTGTGGCCGAGACCAGAGACGTTCCTGTCGAGATTTTGGGCGCAGTGTCGACGGCGCGGACATCCGTCATACCTGACATCTGTGCAACGTACATTAGGCCGCCCTACTCAGTCCGCCTGTCGACCACATCGGGAAGGGTGTGCTTCGCGAGAGACTACGAGGTCGAGGTATATGTAGCGTTCTTCCAGCAAGGGCTGCGTTTCCCTCTTCCTCCTCTACTGCTTGAGATTCTGAATTTTCTGGAGCTGCCGTTGTTCCAGCTAATGCCAAACTCTATCAGTGTGATCGTCGGCTTCCTTGTTCTGTGTGCGGCTAATGACATCTGCCCGTCCATCTCCCTGTTTTGCCACTTCTTCGCGCTCAAGAAGCTGAGGTCGTACTACTACTTATCGGTGAAGAAAAGTCATCCCCTTATCTTGGCTTGCCAGGCAAGATAAAGGTTGGAGGGAGCAGTACGTATTTGTGTCGACGCCTCCTGATTTGGCGTTGAGGTCGAACTGGGGTGCCCTGAACCCGGAAGCTAAGAAGGCGGTTTACCTGAGTGAGGACGAGGAGGAGCGGGCCAGGATCATGAAGGCGATCCCTGATGAGGGCAGGGAGTACGGTAAGCTCACCTGGAAGGAAATGATAGCTCGGCATATCTGGCCAGAAGGTAACCCGAGATTTGTGGCTATCGCTCATGATTCGGTCACCCTGATCTCTCTACCTTTTGAAGGTCAGACGATGAGCATGCCGGTCGAGGAGCTGAAGAGGCTGGTTGCGGAGCAAGCGGCCCATCAACCTATGAGGGCGGACAAGAAGAGGTCTCGCGAGGGGACGTCCGCTAGGGGGTCGGAGACGAAGAAGAAGAGGGAAGCGTCCGGCGGGACGAAGAGGACGAAGCTGGCAACAAAGTCGTCCGCTCATGATCCTCAGACTTAGAGGGACGCCCATCGATCTATTGAAGGCACCGTGTGCGGTGCCGACCCCCCGATTATCAATATTGAAGCTGGGGACGTAGGGCAGACCGAACCAGGGGCCAAAGACTCTGAGACCAGTCGACCGCGCCTGAAGACTACCGCCGCTGCAGCTCGGACCCAGACCCCGGCTGCCCTGGGGGGCTCCATTGGGTCGGGCCCAGTTGTCCGGTCGATGGGCGGGGATCGATGTGAAGGTTTTTGGCGGACCCTCAGGGCTCAGATCTGTGCTCGTCCTAAGTCGGACAGACCACAGAGACATAAAATGCAGCGAAAAATAAAACATGTTAGATAAACATTTTAGCTAGGCCCAGAGAGAGCCAGAACCTAGCCCGATCTATGCCAACTTGGGGTGGGTTCAGCCCACCCCAAGAGGGATCTATCCTACTATGACGAAATTAAATTACACTAAAAAGCTTAAAGAACTTACCCGGAATCTTGGCCCTGGGGCAGGCAAGATGTACCGCACCAACTTCTTGCGCTCCTTGTACCCGAGCCGCCTTGCACCCTTGACTCGATCCACTCGAGCCGCCTTGCACCTTCGAACTGATCCACCCGAGCCGACACCCGCCTCCGAGCCGATCACTTGCGGTAGAAGATTTCACTTGAGCAGACCCGCGTCTTAGACGTCTGGTTCTGAATCCAAAACCCCCTTCGTAGTCTTGCTAGGACCCGTCGGGAGAATAGGAAGAAGAGAGGAAGAATAGTTTAAGTCGTAGATCGAGCTTGCTAAAAAATTCGGAGCTACTCGATCGAAGACTTGGTGCTTTTTTCAACGAAAAGAGTGCACCCCTTATATAGGGAGTCGGCACCTCTCTTTTCCTCACGAGCAATGTGTGACAAAACAAAATTAAAAGAGAATTAATTTAGTTAATTGAAGTTAGTAAGCCTTTCACAAAGGGTCAATTTCAACCTATTAATTTTCCTTCACCATTGAGCTTTAAAGATGATACAAACTATCATTTCGAAGGGCTTCGAATGGTGAACACGTAGAAATGAACGGCGACGAATTTCGACTTCGTTTGACTCCTCAAACAATTGCCCAAAGATGGGAAAAAAGTCAATTTTCGTAGCCGTCAAAAGGGTTTCCAAAAAACCCTAATTAACTTAAGTTGCGGGCGCGCCTGCTAAGCTTAGCGGGCGAGCCCGCCAAGGCACATGGGCGTGCCCAGGGTGGGCGGGCACCCCGCTAAGCAGCGGGCTGCACCCGCTGGTTCAGCGGGCTATGCCTCCTTGTCGGTGGACCCGCTAGCCCAAGTGGGTCTAACCCACTCTTGCCTTTGACTGTTTTTGCGTTTTCAGGCTCGTTTGAGCTCGATTTGAACGCGGTTTGAACCTGTGTTTAGACCGAGACGATCACGTCAACCAGATAACCCTTTCCAATGCTTTTGTTCCTAAAAATATTGTCGTAACCACTTTACGACACGTTTAATCTTGTTTGCATCAAATGCAACATTGTCCCCATCTAAGACTTAGTCTCACAACTAGCTTGTAAACTTAACTATTCCATTTCATCGAATGAATTCCTCTTATGTATCTTCCTATTACTAAGACACGAATACTACTCGGTGTGAGACCCTACAGCCTGACCTTACTATAGGTTGGGGCTCGAAACCCCTAGACGACGGTCACCACGAGCAGCGGGCGTCATCCCTGTTTCAGAATCATCATTATGTGATCGACCCATTGACAAAAGTTTCGTCGGGTTCACTCTGACTGTATCAGTGATGAATACTGTTATCTATAGTCCATTCGTCAAGACTGTGTCTCTGTTGACCTAGGGTACGATTTACTGTCAATCCCATTAGACAACATTGGTCAGTATACGGTGGTCTTTGTTGTATTCACGTTGTACATCTTACAACGTACCCCGGCCGAGGATTAACACAAAGACCGTACTGAGCCTGTGACACTAACTTCCCTTTAACGGAAAAGACGAATCCCATCTAAGTCATCTACTCGCCTCGAGAGCTTCAGGTGTAGCCCAACCTAAGATCTTTCAGCAGGCCTAGCATCGGAGCTAGATCATATGTCTAAGAGACATTGTTCACTCACAGGTTGGCACAAATGACTTCAGGTCTGAAGGACTAGCTTACCAATCATCACCCTAGAGTTATTATAGAAAGTTTTGTTAAAGTTAACCATTTAATAACTCTAAGTTGGTCGTTCAGTGAACTCATTCTCCGTTGAGTACCTGTGTCTCGTCTCCGACTTCACCAAGTCGAATAACTATGAGATCATCATTACCCTAGGGTAAGACAAAGACACAGTGGTCTGTCCGATGTGCCAATATCCAGTTCTCAACACATCTATGACCACGAACCGTTTAAGACTTAAGTTTCTATCCGGTCACTTACTACTCATAATCGAGATCTACATCTGGATACGTAAGGACCTAACTATAAGTCTAAGAAAATTATCTAAGTATATGATTCAACGAATTTATACTTAGGATAATGGATACCATATTATATCTTAACAAGACGTATACTTAGGATAAATTGCCTTATGGGCATATATCATCCCACATCTCCCACTTGCACTTAGGCTATTTTTCTTGGTATCTCATACCGTTATAGCATATCAGTCACATTGGACTTAACATATGTCAAACCTAAGAGTGGATTTACTAACGAGTATCTATAATGCATTTTAATGGATTTTTATTTATACATCTCTTGATCACACAAGGTTGATCCTTGAAAAATGATTTGAATCAATTTTCTTTTCTTTGTATAGCTAACAATTAGCTCATACAATCATGATGTACGGTCTAACATTTCTATAAGTCAGTCTTAGCTCATTCCAATTATTTTGTGTCAATATGGCAAGTACATAAGTGACACATTAAGTCTCTATATATTCGATTAAATCAAAACTATTTTGATTCAATGTCTTACATAGATGATTCAAATAAGTTGGAAACCTTTTTACTTAGGCCAAGAAACCCGGAGCTAAGTATATGAGTTATCTCCCACTGACTTTAAGAATTAACTGATTAAATACTTCTACTATATATCTAAATCATATTTATAATATATATGATAAGCATAACCAATTGAGAAGTGCTTGGATGGAACGTACCAGTGTCAGGTTGGGTTTGACGAATGAGTCATATCAAGATCGGTTTAAGGAATCTTGATATTGACTTACTCAGTCAAACGTCCTACTTAGTACTTTTCCCTTAACTATATTTAATAATAACTCTTAAGAATCAAATGTAGTTTGAATCAAGAATAAATCTTAATATGCGTATAATTTTGATCATATACAATTATACGCTCCTGGAACTTATATTTAACTATCGACTGGCTATAATATTAAGTCGGCTCCAAACAATCAAATTATTCAGAAGCTCTGCATGACAGCTCGAGAATTTATGCAACCAACTCAGATAGCCACATCCACAGAAATGAGTTATTTACAACAAATCACAATTTGAAATAAAGCACATTTCCCGATATATTTATTCAAACAATGGATTCATTAAAATGAATCATGATTTATTTATCAAAATAAACTTTGAGTGCTTAACACTCAATCATTTTTTTAACTAAAGCAAACGATACATTTTATTCATAAAAAATAAGTATCGGTTGCTTCTTCTTCACATCTCTTGAAGTCCTCGTACGGCCCCAGCAGCAACGATTGCTCAGATGCCGACCGTCCTTGGAACTTCTTCCATCCTTTGCTTTGTATTAGCCACATGTATACATTACACAGATGTCTTAGTATCTCATACTATGTGACAAAGCATTTATGGAAATAATTATGCTTTATTAAATAGAATTTGTTGTACCTGAGGTAGAGGCATCAATATACCCCTTCTTCTTTTCTGCTAGGTAAACCTTGCAGTTCCTCTTCCAATGGCCTATCTTATGGCAGTGAAAGCATTCAGATTTGGACGGAGCCCCCTTTGCCTTCTTCTTCCCCTTATTCACCTTGGCTGGTTTTGGGATATGCCTCTTCTTACCCTTGCCTTTAGGCTGGTCTGAAGAAGCAGAGCCAACAATCAACACAGTCGGTTTCTTCTCGATCTCCTCAAACTGCCTAAGCTTGTTGAGGAGACCAGGAAGATCCGTTTCAATACTATTCATAATGAAGCCAGTAATGAAAGGTTTGAAGTCTGGGGTCAAAGACTTAAGGATGATGTCTACGGACATCTCATTGTCCAGGACAAAACCCAACTGGGCGGCGTCTTCCACGTACCGATCATTTTAATCACATGATCTTGCACGGGGTCTGTTTCCATCATAGCTCCCCAGAGGTTGCTCGTGGCTTCAAATTTGGTAGCTCTTGACCGCTTGCCAAACAATTCCTCTGCATTGAGAAGCATGCTTTGAACATCCAGATGTTCATGCTTTCTCTGCAGATTGTTGTTCATTGAAGCCAGAGTAAGGCACCTGGCCTTCTCAGCATCTCTCTGGTACTCCTTGTAGGCTTTCTTCTCCTCAAGTGTTGCATCTTCGTCCGGCTTTTCTAGAGGGTCCTCGAACAGCACGTATCCAATCCCGGCTAGAGAAAGGACTAACTTAATGTTTCTAAGCCAATCCTTATAGTTTGTTTCATCAAGCACAGTTCTCTCTATGATATGCTTTAGACCTGAATCCATTCTGCAATTTAGGAGATACTTAGTCAGTATATGTTCGTTGTATAGTTTCAATGGTTTTTAGTAAAACTATATTCTCCCACTAAATTTATTAAAGCCATAATAATAAACAGTTTATTATACAATAACATTTGTGGGAGAGGGATCCGACTACCCTGAGTCTGACAACCTTGAGTGTGTCTTAACAAGTTGTCTGAATCTGCAGTCAGTAGACGAATTCATCGTGAATCATATTAAATATGATTCCCTTTCGAATTTTACCCCTAGTCATTTGTGATCATGAGTGTGCTCATCCAAATCACAATGGCTAGCCTAGTCGGACCCTTGTTTTCGTGACTAGCCTGACTTGCCCAGGCGCTCGGTGTATGCACGACACATCAATTTGGGTCAGGGCTTAGACTACATCTTTGGTTAGACTTACGCCGGTGATCGGTGTATGCACGAGACAACGGTTTGGGTCAAGTCAAGATGTTATCAAGAAATCGGTTTCTATAAGATGGACATGTCATAGCTTGAGTGTAGCTCAACAACCGTAACACGGGTCTTACAGTTGCCAACTCCTAAAACAAGGAGGGCTACGATTTATCTTGAATAAGATTATTATCGTATTTGACTTAGGTATAGTCGATGGACTACACAGTCATGATTCGACTCCTTGCGGTCCAGCGGACGCGGCCAGGGAATTGATTAAGCCAGGACCACTTAACCCCTAGTCTAGCTAGGGTGGTCCATCAAACTTAACCAAGTATATTGACCGACATCTTGATCCATTGAAGGAGGTTCATCAATTCTATGTTCGTCCATCAACTAAATAGCTTTTACTTAATACTAGTTAATCATTATCAACTAGTTGATCCTTAAAATTTGAAATTTTTATGGATTTGTTTGATGACTTTTATTAGATTTTGACTTTTATTAGATTAAATAAAAACAATTTCAACATTTTACAAGATTAGTAATTTAATGATAATCATTATCGAAACAATTCAAAATAATGATAGTCAATTAAAGGGACTACCCTAATTAGGAATTAGGTTTTGATGTCGTAATTATTCATTAAAACGTAGCATGTCACAATATAAAATTTTATCTCATAAGATTTTAAATTAATGGCTAACCTAAAAGGTTCATGAATAATCTGATTATGCATCATGGCCAATAATGTCAACCAACTAGTTATCACATGAATTAGGATTTAATAATGTGACATGTCAAGAGAACATGCAAGTTAAAATTATATACCATATAAATAATGAACTTGCTGATCTACAATTTAACAGTTAAATTTAAATTTTAAAACTTTAAACATTTTATCACATTTTGGTTTATAAAAAATTATCAAATAATTTTACATACAAACCTAAGCTTTAAATTTAATGAAAACATTTTAAGATTAAATTATCTCATAAAATAATCTTTAAAACTTTATGTAACTAAAAGAAATGAATTTTTAATTCCATCTCATGAAAAAAAATTTCTTTATGTTACATATACTACAAAATAATTTTAAAACATTTTTAAAATCCTTTGAAATCAATTTTAAAACTTTCAGATAAAGTTAAAATCTTTCAAACTTTATGTAACTAAAAGAAGTTAATTTTTAATATCATTTTATGAAAGTAAAAATTTCTCTTTATGTTACATAAAAAACTTTTTAAATGCTTACTAAAATTATTTTATCTCATAAAATAAAAAACATTTAAAAAATTTAAACATAGAAGACTTATTAAATTTAGCACATAAAATTTAAAACGTCCCCAAAAAATTTTCAAGTTATAAAAACAATTTTTAAAACACAAAAATTTGTTTAACCAATTTTAACATAAAGTTAAAATATACGTATGTTCAAAAACAAGCAATTTAATAATTTAAAATCGTCGCATATCAAGATCATCAAGCATAACCGCGGCTCTGATACCACTGAAGGGTTTTGGCCGAATCCAAAACCCCCTTCATAGTCTTGCTAGGACCCATCGGGAGAATAGGAAGACGATGTTGGATATTGGACTCCCCGGATTTGGTTTTGGATGATGAACAAACATAAATATATCGTGAACTAACAATTTGTGAGCGCAGTTATGGAGATCGTCGCCAAATTCATATGAACATCCAAAGCGACGTCTCAAGACTTCTCAAAGCACGTGATCGTATGCCTAAAGCTTTGTTGAAGCTTTTGGACCATTTTAGAAGTCATGAAGATTCGGATCGAAGCTTTCGAAGACGGTTCGTCAAGTTTTATTTATAGTCTTTTTCCTTCGTTCCGTAGAATGTTAAGCCTTGAGTAGGTCTTACGTTTTAATCTTCATAACGCTCCTATCTTAGAGCTAGGAACTTGTAAGAAGTCGATACGAACTTTCCCGAAGCATCGCGCTTCGATTCGCGACTTCTTGTGCATGTTAGTTGGTTCAAGAAGAAGAACCAACCGACTAGAT